>APFE030595928.1:87485-139862 GCA_000404065.3 Pinus taeda
TATATATATTCCCATTAAACTGTCGGATATTCAACTTTCATTAGTTACTGTCGAATATCTGATGACCATGATAATAAATTATCATCGGATATATGAATCCAGACTGACGAAACAAACCATCGGAGTCATGACATTCTCGTTGCACGAGCCAATATGACGTCGAATATCTGATGAAAATTTTCATCAAATATACGATGCAAACCGACGAGGTTAACGTCAGATATTTGATCACAAGTCATTGAAAAATCCTCGATTATTAGATGCAATGTATCGTTGGATATTCGACGCACACTGATGAGGTTGACGTCGGATATCCAATAACAAGTCATTAGAAAATACTCGATGATTAGACACATTCTTGGCCATCACGGCCGTTAGATATTTGACGTCAGTCTCATTGAATATCCAACGAGTTGTAGAGTGGCAGATATCTGAAAAAATTTCACTAACAAAAATTATGACTCAAATGCATCGGATAACTGATGACAATGAGTCAAATATCCAACGAATGTACATCAAATTTTTGCCCCATTTGTACTAGTGAGTCTTATCATTTTCAACATTGATATTATACACCCAAGGATGTTTTATCATCCACTCTTCTCAAAGTTTGCGTTTTGAGAATGTCTTCCTCCTCAAACTACTAGATCCACCATTTTGTCCTTCCTTTTAATGACCAAGAATTTTTAGATCATGTGCAAACTCTTCATCCATATCTTCATTATGGTCATCATTCAAATCAGGTATATATGGAGTATCTTTAACATTAGAAGTTTTAGATGTTTTAGAATATCCATAAAATTTGTCTATAGTTGATTAACACTTCCTTTTTGGAGCCATTCCTATTTAAATAGTTTACCTACTTATAAAACAATTACAATAAATTAATAATTTAAACAAAAAACAACTTAACACAGTTATAGCTTACAAGATAGTATCTATAAATAGAAAATAAATATATAAAAAAAGTCAGTTTTGATTTAAGAAATAAATTATAGTCCTCGATAAATAAAAAAAACTAATATAACCTTTCATTGAACTCTAAAATAATATTTTGAAGTTTAAATCGTCTTTAAGTTTTCAACAACAGATAGAAAAATACAAATATAGACTTGCATTATCTAAGTTTAAACCATAATTAAATCACAAGAATGAAATAAAGAGTGGAGGATTGGTAGTCATTACATAAGCAAAGTTGTCAACTTAATAAAGTGTTATTACTGAAAATTCACGCCCTCAGATGCATCAATGATCACCATAAAATGTCATCAATTCAAGTACACTAAAGGTTTCCATGGGAATTAATTAGCCAGCCAAAGTCAACTAAGAAAACTATAGAAATGATAGCGACATTGGAAGTGGTGACGACGAAGGCAACTACGATGGAAGTGGTGACGACGACGACGACTACGATGGTAGTGGTGTCATTGTCAGTCGACCTCGACATTGACGTGTCACTACCATCATAGTTTTGTTCTGGTCACAATATTTGGTGTGCAAACTGAGTTAAGACAATACTAAATCATAAATGCAAGTTTGTATGCGGTTATAGGATTTCTTCTATTGTTACTTGCATGCAGGTGTTATTGATATTGAAGTCCAGGAAGGTGGTATTGCTACCTCCTTGTCCTATTGTGAAGGGTAATCTTCTCAACCAAGAACTTTGAACTTCAACAAATATGATTATGAGTATTTGATGTGCAAACTTAGTTAAGACAATATTAAATCATAAATGCAAGTTCATATGTGGTTATAGGTTTTCTGCTATTGTTACCTGCATGCAGGTGTTACTAATATTGGGGTCAAGGATAGTGGTATCACTACCTCCTTGTCCTGATTTGAAAGGTAATATTCTCAACCAAGAACTTTGAACCTCAACAAAAATCATTGTGGCCGAAAGAAACAATCACATAATGCAATGTAAAAAAGAATAGGACTGAGAATCCTAGTCACTTGATAGAACAAGTGCAAAGTCAAAATATGGGAGAGAACCAAGTTCCTAGTTGTTTCAAAAAATATCCACAACCCCATACAAACAAAACCTTAGGAGAAATATGAAAGAAACAAGGCCACAAAACACCTTTCCATCAACACCTTGCAACTACACTCACAAGAGGAACCCTACAAACTTCTAGGGCTATAGGAAAAATTAAGATAAGGCACATCAACCCTCTTTCCCTAAATAAACAAATTTCTATTTATGGTTACGTAGTACCTTTTAGTGCTCTATTGTTATCTTTATTATTCCTTGAAATCTACAATTTCTTGAGCAATGTATTTGCAATAGGTTATGTCTTTTTATGTCATGTTGTAGAGCTCACCACTAGGAGTGATCAGTTCTAAAAGAGGGGATGATGATGTGCCCCCAAGTTGTCGACTATGTATGTGCTTGTAAAAAATGTGGAAACCCTAAATTTGGGTTGTTTTCCCCACACTCTTGTATGAAGCCTTGATTGACAAAAATTTGTGCACACCCATGTGGTGTGACCATGCCCATTACGTTGCAACTCATCATGGTGCGCCAAAATCATCTACTATGTGGAATAAGAAATGTGGGTATGTCACATGATGTCATGGGTCTCTTGGGCATGCACTGGCCTCGAGCCCTAAGGGCATTACAACAAGGAATCCTTTATCACATTAAACTTTATAATAATTTTTTTAACAACATATAATAGATAGGTAATAAGTAATTTTAATTTTGGGAGAGTACACCATTTCTTATGGGATTAAGGTTAGATGTTACTAAAAAGTACATGACTCCATTAAAAATGACCTTCACTAAAATTACAAGGGATACTAACCTTTCTACAAATACTATGTAAAAACTCTCTTTTGGTATTGGAATAAAACCTAAAACTACTTTTAACTAGCTAAGAGCTTGTCTGTCTAGGACACAAGGAAACTCTTCCCCCTTACTGGTGGGTCATTTGAAATAACATGGTTTTACTTATTCAAGGAGTAAGCCTACATTCCAAATAAAAGCCAAGGATAACTATTGTAATCTGATTAACATTAATAATGGCTTGGGCTTAGGGCTTCATCGGGAACTGGTATCTAGAAAATAAAATGAAAATAAATGGGCATTAATGATGTTTTTAGAAGATTCTTAACTGTTAAAAATATTTTTTCCACCATTCCAAACATGTTGGGAAAAACGGGTATTGAAAAATTCTAAACGTCAAATACAGGGAAAATGCCCATCAAATTCCATTTGTGTTCTACAGTAGCAATAAGCAAGAATATTAGGATTTGAGAAGTTTTCTCTACCTTTCTGTGGGTCCAGGGCAAAGGTTTGCGAGAACAAAGATTTCACTCTTTCTTCCACAGGATTTTGTCTGGTCTGCTACACTTTCTACCAAAGAATCAAGGTAAGCCCTACTAGATCTACCTTCAGTTGTTTATCAACATTTGGTTTTCTTTTGTGTTTTTCAAATGCAAAACATAACCCTGGAGATAGTAAAGAAAACACCAAAGATTGTGGGTCTCCTTATGATAACATTAAACACAAGAATATTGAAGACAGACTAAAGCAATTTGGGGGAAAACATAACTCTGTCAAAGGTGGGTTTACCAGTGGAACTTGGGGAAAGTAATGAGGGGGAATAGAAAGAAAGAAACATGAAACATTCAGATGCACTCAAATCCAAGAAATACTAACTTTTTCAAATGCCAAACAATATAAGAGGATCCTATAGTAAAGCCAGGTCAAAATAGCCAGAAGAGTAAGATGGAAACAACATAGTAAATTTATCACAATCCTTCCTAAGTTAATAAGCTTTAACCAAACAATAGTCATACATGATACACAACAATAGCATGTAAAAACAACAATAGAAATACAAGAAAATCAAGAGAAACTGGAAAATCAAGTTGAAAGGATATGTTGGTGGAACCAACAAATTAATGGCATTGAGAGAATGAAGCAACAAGCAGCAAAAACAAAGAGGAAGGTGGAAGGGGAAGGCAAGATGGATCAATACAACCCTAACTCAACTCCTTTAACTTAGTATTCGGACTTGTATATTATGAACTAATGGAACTAAATAGGAGACTTGAAGGTTAGAAGAAATAACAAAGGAAGTATAACAAATGGCAAGAGATCATAGATACCTGATCTGAAATCTACAAGATTGATTATTTGAGAAATTGCACCAATTAACTAACGTTGCATAGGTGTGAGTGAAACCAGAAAATTAAGTGATGTTTATGCCTTAATCATCAAACTTAAAGAACTGAAAATGAATAATTAACAACAGCAATCAAAGATGCAAACAAACACAAACATTGGTGACGGAGTTCATCCCTCCTGGACTACGTCTTCGGGTTCGCTTCGAATGTGTGACTGTTTTATTAGGAATGCTTCAAAGAGTTTCTTTACATGAGATTTCCCCAACTGATCTGTGTTTGCAGGCACTGCTCATTACTATAGAAAGAAATCCTTCTGTTGCAGCTTTCCAACACCTATCTTTGTTCCTAAAAAGGCCCAAGAATGGCCAAGAAACGCTCAAAAGAGCGTCTGCAGGCAAATATCGAAACACTAACTCTAAAGCTGAACTGTCGCTTGAAACTGAAGCACAACTTCTGCCCTAAATTTGCTTGCCTCCTTCCTGAAAGGTTTCGCCTATGAAATAGAAAAAGACTTGATGGGCTCTAGAATGCCCCTCTTCTTCTTGTCCTTGCCAAGGCTAGAAATTTCTTCCCCCTTTATGCTTCTTCACTTGAAGCATTATAAGATGGCCTAATGCTAAGTTTAGGATGATTTGTTTTAACAAATTTAAGAGGTGGCCAATGAAACAACTCGATGGTTGATACATAATGTATATAGTTTAACAACTATATCACAAATATTTTAATAGCGCATGGTGGCTTGATTTAAAAACTAACTCCTATGGTTTCACTGGCCATTAGCACTTGTATCAAATGGGGTCTCTACTATTAAAACAACCAAACATTAATGATATCCCTAGCGCTTGAATTATTCGTGAAAAAAATATGGTTGTCATAGTTTAAAAAACCCACATATTCATTTACCAAAGTTTCGAACCATCACCCCGATGGTTACGCCTAATCCTTTGGCATTGGAACCTGTTGCCATGTGATAGAGACTTCCGGTGGTTAGGCTAGCTGCAGTCCAGTCTGGTGGTCATCCGTTGCTCAGTTGGCATTCCTTGGTGGCTTAGCACATTAGCTGCACGTGGTGCGTTGGCATCTCATCATGGCATGGTAGTACACAACCCCTGCGGCTTACCTCCTCCGATGGCTCATTGGCATCCACCTCATGCCATCCACAATTGCACTCCTCCGATGACTCGTTGGCAAGTTTAATGGACCCTTTGTTGATGGACCTGCAACTGTATTGACCATATCTCTCGGTTGGCACATAATCGATTTGTTTCAATGACATGTGCACAGCTTGGCAGTGATGGTTAACGGCTTGGCAGTGGCAGTCAATAAGAATGCCGCCTCGTGGCACCCAACCCTCTGACGGTTACGTTGGCATCTGGCAGTCTCGGCTCCATTGGACTGCCACCTCATGCACCTACTCCAAATGTCCGTGCCATGTGGATGCCACTGCGCATTCCCGTGGATATAACAACTCTGCCATATGTTTAACACCTTAAGGACTATATATCATAAACTTTGACATCCCCATGCCATAGGTTTGTAGTATAGTTTTAATGCATCACCATTGTAATATTTTGTAAACTATATATTTAGGTTGTTTAATGCGCCCATTTTGTAATGCATCATAACATTGCCACCATAGGTTTAGCATCTTAGGTAAAATGCACGCCATATTGTAATTTTTTGACACCATGGTTTATCAACATAATTTGAACCTTATAATTTGAACCCACCATATATTTGTACCAAATTCAAATGTGCCAAGAACATCAATCAAAACCCAACTCTTTACACCATTCACCTGCATGAACCTGGAGATGAAGTTTCTGCCACATTGAACTACAAAATGCCACATGGCTAGTAAGGCCCCTTCGACACCTCAACTTTGACAGATGGTTTCTCCCTCTTTTGAAGACCAAATGAAAAACCAAAAGTAGTGTCAGATTCAAAACAATGGGCTCTACTGCTTGGCATTCTTTTCGAGAACAAATGAAAACTTTGGATTTGTTTCTCCATCACCTGGAGGCGAAATGAAAATCCAAAGATACCACTAGAATCAGCGCGTTGAACTCTTCGACCTAACACTATTTCCTCAAGCAACTGAGATGGTGAATACCTGCACAAGCCGAGACTAGTTTTGCTTCCTAGGATCATCTTGGTCGTCAATCGTAAAGCAAAATTTTAACTTGATTTACAAGATCCATTTTGGATCACACCTCCCAACAAAAATACTTTTGGACCTCCAAAAGTTTTATTGCAATCATGAACTTTATTACAAACATGAGTCAATGTAAAACCATCTAGACCCTAGTTACAGACTTTGACTAGGCCTACTAATGTGTCGACAATTTACAAACTCACATTTATACATATGGCATATAATTTGCCCAATTCCAAGTAGGAGAATGTTATGGAGACTTACCTTTCTCTGCTCCAGGTTCTTTCGTTGCCTCTTGCTTTGCTGGTGCTAGTTTTGTCTCATGGGGCAGCATCAGACATGCGCTTTTCGAGTGTCCTTCAGCTTACATTTAGGACAACTTTTTCTCTGGAGTTTTTGCTAGCTGTCTTTTTGTTGGATTTTCCCAAACTTTGTCTTGATGATCCTGAGTCCTTGTCTAACTGAAGTAAAGTCTTCTCGGGATGTTTATTTACTTGTAGCGCTGCACCATCTTTCCATGGCTGTAAAGTCTTCTTGGGAGGTTTCTTTACTTGTAGCACTGCATCATCTTTCCGTGGTTGATTCCTAGTAGAATTTATTTTTTGCTGAAAATCTGATGTTTCCGGCATTCTTATACACAATGTGAATTACTACCAAAAAAGGTACATGGATAAATCCTTTTGATAAATTTTAACATGAATTTTTGACTTAAGGACTCACCTTCCAAATCACTGTCATATTGATTCGTCAGTTTACCTTTACAGTCTTGCAACTTCTTCGGCATCAGGTCAGGGAGTAGGGACCAACATCAATCTGCAATGTGACCTCTCTTCCCACAATAGTCACATATCGACTGGTCATAAGCCAAGCCTTCATGTTTCGACCTTTCCTACACGAGATCAATTGGAGCCTACCTTGGCCATGCTTGCCGAGGCCTTGTCCCTACTGATATCCCATTTTCTTCATCAGCGACATACCCATTCCTGTGGTATGTATTTAAAATGCTTCAATCTCTTGATTGTTGGAAATATCATCTTTCTCTGAATCATTTCTTGGTGATGCTGGAATTTAAGGAGGGTCCTCAGAAGATGAGGAAAAGGTTTTGATAGCTTCTTCTACCGACTGTGCTTTTGGAGTCATTGACAGAGATGAAGAGTCTTCATCTTCCTGATGAAGAGGCGAGACTTCATTTTCCCCTCAGTAGATGAACTTCGAATTGATGGACTGCTTCTCCTTCGACTCTTTTGCAAAGCTTCAATCTTTGCATGTAGTCTTTGCTTATCCTTTTGCAATGCTTGCACCATTCGCCGCAGTGTGACGTTCTCTTGTTGAAACTGTTGATTGAACTCTTCAAGTTCTTTCAACTGGGGTTTCCTGGAATTTTTACCCATTTCTGTACTGGATAAGAATCTACTTTCTATTTTCAATATCGGGATTTGCTTCTTCAAGTTTCCTTCTCCACGCTACGACCTATATCTAGTCAATATTGGCAAATATTTTGTTTAACCATGATTAACCTTGCTGTGATACCAAAATATGATCTGAAATCTACAAGATTGATTATTTGAGCAATTGCACCAATTAACTAAAGTTGCACATATGTGAGTGAAAATGGAAAATTAAGTGATGTTTATGCCTTAATCATCAAACTTAAAGAACTGACAATGAATAATTAACAACAACAATCAGAGATGCAAACAAAAACAAACATTGGCGACGGAGTTCGCCCCTCCTGGACTATGTCTATGGGTCTGCTTCGAATGTGCGACCATTTTATTAGGAATGCTTCAAAGAGTTTCTTTACATAAGATTTTTCCAACTGATCTATTCTCTCAAGCACTACTGGTTACTGTAGAAATAAAGCCTTCTATCACAGCTTTCCAGCACTAGTATTCATTCCTGAAAAGGCCCAAGAATGGCCCAGAAATGCTCAAAAGAGCAGCTCCAGTCAAATATCGCAACTCTGACTCTGAAGCTGAAATGTCGCTTGAAACTGAAGCGCAACTTCTGCCCCAGATTTACTTGCCTCCTTCCTGAAAGGCTTCACCTCTGAAATAGAAAAAGACTTGATGGGCTCTGGAATGCCCCTCTTCTTCTTCTCCTTGCCGAGTCTAGAACTTTCTTCCCCCCTTATGCTTCTTCACTCGAAGCATTTATAAGATGGCCTAATGCTAAGTTTAGCATGATTTGTTTTAACAAATTTAAGTGGTGGCCAATGAAATGGCTCGGTGGTTGATACATAATGTATATAGTTTAACAAATATATCACAAATATTTTAATGGCGCATGGTGGTTTGATTTAAAAACTAACTCCTATAGTTTTATTGGCCATTAGCGCTTATATAAAATGGGGTCTCGACTATTAAAAAAACCAAACATTAATGTTATCCCTAGAACTTGAATTATCATGCAAAACAATGGTTGGTATAGTTTAAAAAACCGACATATTCATTTACCAAAGTTTCGAACCATCACTCTGATAACTGCCTAAGCCTTTGGCATTGGAACCTATTGCCATGTGACAGAGACTTCCGGCAGTTAGGCTAGTTGTGGTCTAGTATGGTGGTCATCTGCTACTCAGTTGGCATTCCTCGGTGGCTACACACATTAGTTGCACGTGGTGCACTGGCATCTCATCGTGGCATGGTGGTACACAACCCTCACGGCTTACCTCCTCCGACGGCCATCCACCTCATGCCATCCGCAACTGCACTCCTCCGATGGATTGTTGGCAAGTCGACTAGACCCCTTGTCGATGGACCTGCAACTATATGACCATATCTCTCGGTTGGCACATAACTGATGGCATTTATTTCAATGACATGTGCACAACTTTCCAATGACGGTGAACGACTTGGTGGTGGTGGTCAACAAGAATGCCGCCTCGTGGCACCCAACCCTCCGATGGTTATGTTGTCATCTGGCGGTCTCGCCTTCGTTGGACGGCCACCTCATGCACCTGCTCCAAATGTTTGCGCCATGTGGATGCCACTGCGCCTTCCTGTGGATGTAACAACTCTGCCATATGTTTAATGCCTTAAGGACTATATATCATAAACTTTGACATTCCCATGCCATAGGTTTGCAATATAGTTTTAATGCGCCACCATTGTATATAGTTTGTAAACTATATATTTAGGTTGTTTAATGCACCCATTTTGTAATGCATCATAACATTTCCACCATAGGTTTAGCATCTTAGGTAAAATTCATACCATATTGTAATATTTTGACACCATGGTTTATCAACATAATTTGAACCTTATGATTTGAACCCACCATATATTTGTACCAAATTCAAATGTGCCAAGAACATCAATCAAAACCTGAATCTTTCCACCATTCACCTGCATGAACCTGGAGATGAAGTTTCTTCCACATTGAACTGCAAAATGCCACATGTCCAGTAAGGCCCCTTCGACCCCTCAACTTTGATGGATGGTTTCTCCCTCTTCCCGAGACCAAATGAGAAACCAAAAGTAGTGCCAGATTTGAAACGATGGGCTCTACTGCTTGCCGTTCTTTTCGAGAAAAACTGAAAAAAAAAAAATGGATATGTTTCTCCATCACCTGGAGGCCAAATGAAAATATGGAGATACCACCAGAATCAACATGTCGAACTCTTCGACCTAATGTTGTTTTTACAAGCAACTGAGATGGTGAATACTTGCACAAGCCAAGACTAGTTTTTCTTCCTAGGACAATCTTGGTCATCAGTCATAAAGCAAACTTTTAACTTGACTTAAAGGATCCATTTTGGATCAATACCGATCATAAATTCACTCAAGAAAATAAGTTATTCAAAGAAGAAATAACCAAACTGCAAGCAGATCTAAAAATAGACTGACAAGAAATATTGATCAGGAAGCAGGGACTAAAATTGATTAAAAATGGTAATTCTATCAATGAAATGGAAGAAAGAAGCACTTCACCTCTACAAGAGTTCCAATCAACAGTACCAAACATAGAGATCAAGGAAGCTAAACTAAAGGAACAAATAGAGGAGTCAAAATTGTGGGCACAAGTAATGAAAGAGTCGACAGAGAGCTAAAGAGAAATCATAGGGAAACACAATTTAGTTGCATTTAGGGGAAGAAAAATGCACTAGAAGGATAGAGCAACAAACATAATAATAAAAGGTTTGCAAGACCATAGTGAAGGTGAGCACAATGATAAGTTGATTAAATATTTTTTAGTGGACAAGTTGGAGTGAGTAGGACATATCCATCAAGCACACATACTTGGTAGAATGTTAAAAGATGGAAGGTATAAGAATGTAAGGGTAACTTTGAAAAGCATAGAGGACAAGAACACAATTATGAGGAACAAGAGGTTTCTCAAGGGAACACATCTCTTCATAGATGAAGATTTAACCCCATTACAATTATAAGAGAGAAGAAAGGAATGGGAAAAGGTTGTAGCAACAAGAAATGGAGGCAATAAGGCATGGATGTATAAAGGGAAATTTCAGTTCAACAATAAAACAACACATAGTAAATATGAAAGCGGGCCCCCCAAGTAATCTCAATAGTAATTTGGAATTTCAGAGGTTATCCTTGCATGAGAGGGCATGGTTTATGGCTCAAAGTTGAGGGGATGGACATAATTGTCCTCCTTGAGAGACACAAGCATGAGGGATGTAAGGTTCCAAATTTTGAAGGCTACACAAAAATTTCAATATTTAATGAGATAACTGAAACTGGAAAAAACTATGGTGGGGTAACAATTTTAGTAAGAGAATCTTGGGAAAAAATCATACAAGTGAAAAAAGAATAAGTAGTACATATGGATAAAAATTGAGATTAAGGTTCTCATAATTTACCTTGCAACATGCTACTTCACTCCCCAAGGTTCAAAACTCGATAAGAAGATGAAATTAGACAAAGAGAACCCATATGCAACTTTAAAAAAGGATATATCAACATACAAACACAAAGGAGAAATCATCTTAATTGGAGATTTTAATACTAGAATTGCAAATAACCAATCTCTTTGCCTTAGTAATAAAGAGGGAATTGGGGACAACCCTTTATGGCTAGAAGAGGAAGGCAACCAAAAGTAGGAAAGAGTATCTCAAGATGAAAAAGGAGCTATCACACAATATGGGGCAAAATTGTTGGGAGTTTGCAGCTTGTATGTTTTTATTATATGCAGTGGTTTAAAACTTTGGCCAAACTCGGTTAACATTACGTGTCACACCTACAATGGTCAAAGTGTGGTGGACTTTGTTATAAGCTCAAACAAACTCATGGCAATTTTCATAGACAATGGTGAAGGATTGTTCCATAGAAATGAAATCAGATCGTAATTCATTACATGTAGAAATCAACACCAAGAGGAGATGCAACAAAATGAAAGAAAGAAGCTACCCAAGTTACAATACTTTTGATGCATGAAAACCAAGAAAACTTTCGAACAACCCTCAAAAAGCAATTGCACGAAGGGGGAACCAATGGGATGGTCAACTCAAATGAGAAAACTATAGACAACATAACGCTGACCTTTATTATCCCCAGGGTTGTCAATTCTTGCAAACAGTTTAGACCTAAAAGAAGCAACAAAAATAGCTTTCCAACAAACCCATGGTTTGAGGACTGTAAGACAACTATGAAAATGGCCAAAATATGGAGTAATACTAGGGAATATGCAAAGCTAGTCAGACTAAAAAAAGAAGTTTATATGCAACCAAGAAGAAAGGAGTTGTTTACACTTGGGAGGCATAATCTGAGAGGCTTCTGGAAAGAATTTCAACAAAAATTCATGAATAAAGAAAGTAATATCACAGATCTTGAATGGTTAAAATATGCAAAGCAGCTATATGAGAAAGGGCCAAATAAGGACAACCCTCTATAACCAATTTAAGAACTAAACTTTTCTCTTTGAAAGACATTAAAGATGGAGTAAAGAAGCTTACGATGGGCAAAGCTCAAGACATGGTTTACAAGAAGAAAACTTAACATGGGGCTTGGAGGCCCTCATGCCTCACATTAAAATAATATTTAATGGTGTCATTCAGAATGGGTTTCCGACAAATTGGACGACTAGTGTTGTCATCCCCTTGCTCAAAGGTGGTGACATCAACAACCTTTCAAGTTACCACACCATAATCATCAATCCTCTTTTTGGTAAACTTGTTGGGAGCATGATAAAAAATGGATCTGTGCTTGGGCTGAAAAGAAAGGAACGAGGGAAAAAGGGCAAGCAAGCTTCAAACCAAAGCATTCTACTATTGACCATTGCATTATGCTTAGACACTTGATCGAGAAGGTTTGGGATAAACAAGGATGGGAGGTCTTTTGTTGCTTTGTTGACTTCAAGAAAGCTTTTGATACAACCCCTAGAAGCAATTTGTGGAGTAGAATGGAAGAATTGGAAATTCCAAAACAATTCAAGGCTATTGTCCATAGGTTGTATGACCAAGTTTGGGCCAAAATTCGAACCAAGTAGGGATTCTCAAAATGCTATGGTAGTGATATTGGTGTCAAGCACGGATGTCCATTATCCCCTACTTTATTTGGTATATAAATTGACAAATTAGAGGAGTGGATAGACAAGTTTGGTGGTTGGGGGGTCCACTTGACCAATTATGTTATAAAGTTGCTTCTTTATGCAGATGATATTATTTTAATGGCAAAAATAACACAAGGTTTGAAGGAACACTTAAAAGCCCTGGAGCATTTCTGTCATGAGGTGGGGATGCAAGTGAACACTAGCAAAACTAAGGTCATGAATTTTACCTTGAAGAGATGGAAGGTTCATAGGGAATTTGTTTTTGAAGACAACGCTTATAGGTGGTCAATGAATATAAATATCTTGGCTTTGATTGCCACAACAAACTCAACTGGGAAACATGTAGAGAAAAAAGGATACAAGGAGGATGGAGAGCTCTATACTCGTTGCAAAATAGATGTAGAAGAATTGAATTATGGGACTGGGAGACTAAGAAGACTCTTTTTGGGCTTTTAGTGGTCCCAGTGGTACTATATGGATGTGACGTATGGGGTAGTAGCACTTCAACAAGAAAATGAACACAGAAGAAAGATTACAAAAGCATTTAATCACAAATAGCTTCAAGATTAAATCAACTATTCCATATGAAATTGTCCTGGCAGAAGTCGGGACTTTCCCCATTGAAACATTGGCATTAGAGAAATTTTGAAGTCTAAAATGGACCTCCTAAGGAATATTATAATATAATAGTGGAAATAATAAAATAAGATTACATTATATCATCAAATTTTAGAGGGAAAAAAGGAAAAAAAATATTTTTTCAACTCGTATTTTCAATTTATCTCCTTGTGGTTTTACTCAAATTTCGAGAGAGAGCACTTGTTGGATGCAGAATTTAATTCCTCATCCAAGAAGTCTCCATGTTTCATACTTTTGATGGACCCTACTATATGAAAAATGAAAAATATATGAAAAACATTATTGGAATCATGTTTTTCATGTATTTTTCATTTTTTGTGTAGTAGCGTCCATCAAAAGTAGCTACATGGGCATTCCTTGGATGAAAAATTAAATTTTGCATTCAATGAGTGTCCCTACTAGAAATTTGAGTGAAATCGTAAGGAGATAAGTTAAAAATATGAGTTGAAAAAAATAGTTTTTTTTTTTTAAATCTTTTTACCTTTTTACTAAAAAAATGGTGAATCATCTCCATGGTTGACATCATAATCTTGAATCCTATTGGTTCTTACAAAGTTAACTTTAGTTGTACATTTTTTTTTGAGGTCCATTTTAAACTTCAAAATTTCTCTAATGCTATGTTTTGATTGTTAAGTTATCTAAAAAAATTAGGTAACATGGAGACTCATCGTTGGCCAAAAGTGACAACCGGGGAGAAAATAGATAGAAGAAAGAGCATGTGGATGAAACAAAACATCAAATGGATGGATAAGAGGGGTATTAGCATAAGTGAATGTCCAAATAACAAAGGAGAAATAGAAACATATGTGCAAGGAAAATTCAAAGAAAACATGTGGAAAAAAAATTCTTGGGAGGAAAAAGGAATATTATATCAAGCATTTCAATCCTACATATGACCATACACAAAAGTCTACATAGGAATGGAAATAAATGATATTTATGATTAGGAATTACTGAGGGGGGGTAGAGAGGGGGTGTGGGGTGAATCAATAATTCAAATTCTTTATTTTTGCTCAACTTAATCTTCTTTATTGCAATTAATGATTTATGTTTGTGCTCAATTATTATTGAATTCCTTTTGCAGGTGTTAAGGAGAGAAGTTTGCAGATTTATTTATTA
This sequence comes from Pinus taeda, assembly GCA_000404065.3. NCBI lineage: Eukaryota > Viridiplantae > Streptophyta > Pinopsida > Pinales > Pinaceae > Pinus > Pinus taeda. The sequence goes on from APFE030595928.1 coordinate 102,040, forward strand.
AGAATTCAAAACATTCACACAACGCACAAGAATAAACACATGAAGACACTAGATATAAGTGGAAATCTCGAAGGGAGAAAACCATGAATTTTAGATTGAAAGTGATGTGAAGGCAAGTTGTGAATCGGTAACTGCCAGGCCTGATCTAAGGGAGACCCAGGATCAATCCTCATAGCTGCCATTATAACACCAAGAGTAAATCCAATAACCTGCAAGCCAAATATACTAAATTCTTATGATTTTGGCAAGAGTCAAGACTCACGGATAAGGAGAGTCTACTCCTTGAGCCGCACACAATAGCAAGACACTACTCAATGAGATTTGAACAGTGGCCTCGGTGTTTCACCCAACGAAGCCAGTGATCAAACCACACATCAAGTTGTTACTCCTTATTACATCGGATTTTTGTAGGTTCCAACCTACAAAACACTCCTACTTGGAAAGAAAATCCAACTCCCACAAGTTTTCTGCAGGCTACAACCAACATGAGACTCTTACCTCAACATGCTACAACTTGTTCCTTCTCAAGCTATAACATAGAAGGGGACAAAAATTTCTCAATCAAAACATCATGCTACAAATAATGGTTATCTCATTTACAATTTTGTCAATTTTGTTGTCACGTCTATTGTTGCACTTCTTCTCCTTTTTACTTTGCATCTATTTCCTTGTTGTTCATCTACTTTCTTATGCAAATTGCTTTTCTTGAAAAAGTCTCATTTCCATTCCACATTGTATATTTTATTAGCAAGTCATCTTGGTAATCTTGGTAGTTTGTATTCTTTGCAAGAATATGAAATTCTTTTATTCTTTCACCATAAGCTTAGCTTCCATTTTACTCCCACAAACAACATCCATCCCCTTCATTTTTGTTTCATCATGTACCAAGGCAGGAGAGCAACGTTATATCATATCGTTGTACACAATTTACATGTACAGGCGATAATTCTGGCGAGGGCAGACACCACCAACCCTAATTTAGTAGCTGGCTTGTTCTTGATTATTACTAGTAGTAATAGTAATAGTTGTGGGTGCTACGATTAGGTCATCGGTCGACTTTTCTCTCTATTGACAGGAGGAATCCGACGCAATTGCACAACACCAAGAAGGCTTCTGCTCCAGATTTTCAAAGATTTGTTGGACCTAGAGGGAAGCAAAGATGTGTTGGATCTCGAAGGATTGCAACTGTAGAAAGGAGAGTATGTTACTGTGTCGGAAATGGAAATGGAAATGGAAATGGGAACATTAACCTCTTTCTTGGGCTCAAGAACATCATCTGCGTTGACCAGGTTACGGGAATCGAAATCGAGTTCATCAATTCTCGCATGATTGGCGCAACCTTTTCTGGTGGCCCTAACAACCACTCCTAAATATCCTTCTAGATCCATAGATGAAAAAAAAATTATGAGCTTCCCGCGGATGATCAGTCTCAAATTTTGGGGATCAACAAATGTTAATATAAATTTTGTGTCATTTTCAGTGCTGCAATTGATCATTAAACCGAGAGCACTTAACAAATCTCGATTGTCCAGAGGGTCGCATCATGATTAGTGCATGCCTGTTGGATCTTGTTCCTGGGGTCGGAGCATCTGATTTCCAGAAATTTTACAATTACACATTGTGGTTCATTTAGAAGTCGAATAATACTGTTGATAATGGTCGGTGCTTCTCTCAAATCCGATTCTCAAATATGTTGAAGTCGAGTTGCAATAGAAATACATTGGAGCTAGTAATAGACGTTGAGCTCTGAAATGGTACCAGCAATATGTTGAGCTGAAATGCATTGGAGCTGGTAATAGAACGTTGAGCTCTGAAATGATACCAGAAATACGTTGAGCTGAAATGCATTGGAGCTGGTAATACATTGAGCTGAACTGCTACCAGAAATACATTGAGCTGAACTGCTACCAGAAATACATTGAAATGATACCAGAACGTTGAGCTGAAATGTGTTGAGCTGAAATGATACCAGAACGTTGAGCTCTGAAATGATACCAGAAATACGTTGCGCTGAAATGCGTTGAGCTGAGAATAGAAATACGTTGTGGTCATTGGAATTTAAAATCTTTGTGAATGTTGTACATAATCATTATGTAATCTTTGAGATGAGTGTTGTACATAATCGTTGTGCGTTGATATCGTATTGTAATGAACGTTGCATTGAATGTTATAGAGATATGGAGTAATGAACGTTGCGTAACATAATGTCATCGTTATAATACACTCTTGACCTTTGCTCTTGGACCGCTAGGGCATAAAACCCTAAAACCCTAATTTTGAGTGATAGCTCAACGCTTCAATCAATCGATTTCAACATTGGATGCAGTGCATGCGTTACATTATTATTGTAAGCGATTATGCAATGCATGCTCTAAATGATTAAACCATGAATTTACATTATTCCATTCCTCTTAGGATGTTAGTCTATATAATGCTCCAATACTTAGTATTTCCATAGTATAGTCAATATTAGATAATATTATTCACCCAATGATAATATATAATCTGGTACCAAATTACATTATTCATCTAGACTTAATACTACTTTAAAACATGATATAGGTCAAACATATCAATGTCGTTCCATTCAAAGTCTATTCAATATCCATTTAATGTGTAACGCTCCATTCATTGTGAACGTCGTAATTTGTTTTATGTTGGGTCTTTGTAATCAGTGTTGGAGCATGTATCGATTTCATCATTATATTCCAACACTTTCCATTCAACCATTTGCATCAGTAACGTATTTATGTTGGCTTGTGTATTTTCATTATCTTTATGTCTTATGTCATACTATTCCCATTTTGTCTTCTTCTATTATGTATCTATCATTATTAATCTTCCGTTACTTTTTCCTTCCAACACTTTTTCTTAGACAATTCATTCTCTCCATTACATCGCTTAATTTTTTTTGGGTTGCCATTTCCTTCCTGGTGCTTGTTATAATTTTTCCTTGAACTCTTAGGAATCTCTCTTTTTCTTTGAAGATTTTTAATGTATGTAAATAATCAATGCTAGTGATGCCCTTTTCAATGGCATGTAATGGTAGTCTTTTGTTCAACAAATTGTTGTTCTTGAAATTTTCTCAATATTGAATGCCCACGAATTGCATCTTAATGACTCTAGAGAATAGACTTGGATACACATTGGTTTTGAATCTTTGTTCATTTGTTTGCTATGAGATATATGAGTTTTATTTTATGCATCTTGAATAGATATGGAGAATGCTCTATTTGAATTTAAATGCTATGCTTTAGAATATCGATAAGCTCTTGATGTATTGTTTCTTCATTCAAATCTTCATGAGATGGTGGATCCTTATCTGATCTACATCTTGAACGATGTTGCTAATGTTTTTCAAGAGATTTTTCTTATTGATGGCGAATACACTTTAACTCTTCTTGCATCCAAATCATTGAGTTCACAATGACAGTGCTAAAGGATTTAGGGAAATAGGGAAATCCTAGTGATGCAGTGAACTGTAGCAATGTAACTTAATTATTTGCAGAACCATTTCCATTTCAATAGCACTCTCTTGCAATCATAAAGGATATGTACATGAAATTATCCTTTACATTGGTACAACATTTGACTAGTTGTTGAGATAGATCTCTTCACATGGAGATTGCAAATAATATATTTTGGATGTATATCTCATGATGCTTCATGATGAATGCTCCTATAAATCAAACATAAAAGTATATAGAATATGCTTCTCCGCTTTGATGTCAATACCTTTGATTTTGCTTGCATGTGTATTGTTAAAATTGGAAACTAGGGCCAAACTCCATGTGGGTTATCGTATATATGGTAGTTGGTATTTTTTTGGATCCCTCTCATTGAGAGGTGTAGGATTGATCTAAAGATCATCCGGTTCCTATAAGTATTTATAGAGTTATGAATTAATTCATCAAAGTCAGCCAGCAACCAAATAAACCCCACATGTGCTCAACGTTTTAGTATAAAAGGAGGTGACTTGATAGTCATTTCTATACACACTGCTATCTTGATTTCTTTCCATTTGTCTTGGGTTTTAGTGGAAGAGAAATCTAAGAGTGGAAGCCCTAGATGTTGGAGGATTGAGGTTGCCCTAGTTGTAGTCAAGAAGAAGAATGCTGCCCTATGTTGAAATATGGCAACGAGAATATTTCAATTTAATTTGTCCTTGAATTAAATTGTGAATTAAAATTGAATTTAGTCTTAACAATTACTTGGAAATAATTAATTAATTTATTTTAAATTAATTAGTTGGAGAAATTCATAATTAATTAATTTATTTTAAATTAGTTAGTTGGAGAAATTCAAGTTAGAAGTCTTTCTGAAGTCATGCAAGAGTTATCCCTTAAATTAAGGAGATAAGATTGAGTTATATTTGAGTTGTAATTAGTTAACTCAGTTTACTGAGTTAAGTCTAGTTAAATTAGTTCCAAACTGTTTGAGGAACTAAAAGTGAGTTAACAGTGAGTTGATGCATTAATGCACTCAACTAATGCTACTCTAGTTAACTAAAGATTCCCTCATCAGAAACTCATGCATGTCTATTCTAAGAAATATCCAATTGAGATTAATATTCGAGGACAGTGTACTATCAATTGCATGTGTTTTCTCATGGAGAAAACTCATGCATGCAGTCAAAAATTCATCCTTAAGGATTGCGCAGTTTTGAAGGCTTAGTTTTCACTTGGTAATACGCTAATCATCCACAAGGAACAATGCAAGGAAATAGGAGCTTGGAGGGTAGAGAGGAAGGCTGGAGAGAAGCCAAGATAGCCTGTGAGCATCTGTAAGGATTGTACTGAGAGCTGGCTAGTTGTGAGAGCTAAGGCTTTGTATAATTCCTATGTATTTCCACCATGTATGATAATACAATAGTGTGGGGTTTTATCTGAGATTTTCCCCAAAGTATTTTCATGTGTATTGTGCCATTGATTCTTCTCCTTTCGGTTATATTGTTCAACTCGATCTTTAAACTTCCGCAAATTGATGGTAGAAGTAGGTTATAGTGTTCTGCTTTGATTTATATTGCATTATCGGGTTAACCTATCACATATTTTCTACATGGTATGAGAATTGTGACAGAATTGTGAATAGTATACTGAGAAGAGAATTTGAAGTTTGAAGTTAGGAGTTGCAGGTGCAAATGGAATTCATATCTTACTTCAAGGTTGGCCAATGGTGTTCTATGGCTTGAAACTCAAGTATGCCTTGGAAGGTAGCTCGAATTACATAGCATGGAAAGATAGAATGGAGGCTGTATTAGAAGACAATGGCTTGAAGGAATTCATTAATCAAGAAATCCCAAAGCCAGCTTCAACTGATGCACAAGGGTTGGCTGAGTGGAAGAAGTGTGTGGCCAAGGCGAGACAAATCATCATTGAGGGAGTTCAAGACCATATTGTCTCGAGTCTCCATGGGAAGGATACTCCATTTTCAATGTGGAAGACATTAAAGGACCTCTACCGAAACAGTAGCGACCAGAGGAAATTGACGCTCAAGGATAAGCTTCGAAGAATCAAGATGGAGAAGGGCGATACTATTTCCACATATCTGAATAAGCTCACCACCTGTAGAGATGAGCTTGGCAGTGTGGGAATAACTATTGCCGATGATGATATGGTGAGCCTCACTCTCCTTGGCCTTCCAAAGAGTTGGAATAGCTACCAAGGCTCTATGAATGGAAGGGAGAAATTGCTAGATTAGAAACGACTGTGATCGAATCTTATGGAGGAGGAGATGAGGAGGAGCACACGAGATGGTTTTTCATCCAAGAATGATGATGAAAAAAATATGGCCTTAGCAAGTAAGGCAAGGAAAGGGAAGGGGACGGCTTCCCATTTCAAATCGAATTCTTCTCATGGAGGGAAGAAGGGTGATATGTCTACAGTAAGATGCTTTAATTGTCACAAGATGGGACATTATGCGACTAATTGCCCATCGAAGAAGCCCAAGAAGGGATCCTCGGAAGGATCAGAAGGTGAGGCATTAGCCTCTCAGTTCGAAATGGACTTTACCCTCATCGTATGCATGGTGTCATCGATGATGGGTTGTGTCTGGTATCTTGACAATGGAGCTTCATTCCACATGACCAGTGATAAAAATTTATTCAGTGCCTTGGAGCAGAAAGACCTCAAGATGCACATAGAGATGGGTGACAACGGAAGGTATAATATTTCAGGAGTGGGCACGGTTGCTTTTCAGAGGGAGCATGGAGCTCCTCTCACCTTGACAGATGTAATGTACATGCCTGAACTGAAGAAGAACTTGATATCGGTCGCGATGTTGGAGGACAAAGGCTACGATGTTGTCTTTAGTAAAATAAAGGCATTCCTAAGACACATAGCCACGAGTTAGACCGAGAAGATAGGGATTCAGGTGAAGAATCTCTATAAACTAGAGGTAGATGATTGTGCAGCATTGAGTACAAAAGCAGAATTGGTGCAAAGCCAAGACATTGGCGAGTTTTGGCATAGGCGATTGGGCCATTTGCATCATGGGGCTTTAAATATAATGCAACAGATATCTATAGGACTTCCCAAAGGTAAACTTGAGTAAGTTGACACATGCAAAGGTTGTACCTTGGGAAAGTACACCATGTCTTCCTTTCATGATCGAGACAGTCAGGCAGAGGCTATCTTAGAGCGAGTTCATACTGATTTGTGTGGACCATTCTCGACGGCATCCACAGCGAAGCAAAGGTATTATGTGATTTTCCTTGATGACTATTCTCATAAATCCTGGATTTATTTCATGCAGAAGAAGGACCAAAATTTCACAAAGTTTTGTGAGTTCAAAACTTTGGTCGAGAAAGAGTTAGGGAAGAAGATCAAGGCCTTGAGAAGCGAAAACGATGGAGAATATGTCTCTCAAGAGTTTAAGGACTTCTGTGCAGCAGAAGGAATTAAACAAGAGTTGACGGCACCTCATAACCCACAGCAGAATGGGGTGGCTGAGAGGAAGAACAAAACCATTATAGGGGCAGCATGGGCAATGCTGCATGATCAATGCCTGCCACTTCATTTGTGGGCTGAGGCATGCAACACAACGACCTATTTGCAGAATAGAAGCCCGCATTGCATACTTGGGATGAAGACACCAGAGAAATCTTTCTCTGGTAAGAGACCAGATGTAGGTCACTTCAGGATCTTTGGCTCATCGGTATATTGCCATGTGACAAAGGATGCACGGAAAAAGCTTGAGCCGACAAAAGAGTTGGGGATATTTGTGGGGTACACTGATACACCTCACAACTATCGGGTGTACTTTCCTACCAGTCAGAGGACAATGGTTCGCAGAGATATCAAGTTTGATGAGCAGAAGGCTATGTGAGTTTCCCTTGAGAGGGAGCTCTAACTACAGGGTGTGGAGGAACTGTTGGTTCCTAAGGAGGAGGAGCCTTAGACTGATGCAGAGTAGCCGCATGCAGAAGTTCTAGGAGTGGAGACATCCACTCAAGCAGAGTCTTCCATAGATGGATAGAAGCGCACAAGAGAAGTTGATAGATTGTTGGAGGATGCGAGAGAGAATGTGGGAGCACCATCTTCTCAGTATAGATAGAGGAGGTCACCTGAGAGGTACACTGGATACCTGGCCCTTGCTGGGGAATGTGTTGAGACCGAGCCATCTTCCTTTAAGGAAGCAATGCAACAGTTGATTTGGGTTGATGCTATGGTGGAGGAGTATGACTCCATAGTTCGTAACAGTGTTTGGGACGTGGTTCCGAAACTGGAGAACAAGTCAGTTGTGAGTTCCCGTTGGCTTTACAAGGTAAAGCAAGTTGTTGATGGTAGTGTGGAGAAGCATAAGGTAAGATTTGTTGCCCATGGATTTTCACAGGTCGAGGGGATTGACTATGATGAGACTTTTGCTCATGTCGCAAGGTACTCATCTATCAGATCTATGTTGGAACTATCAGCACAGATGGGTTGGAAGATCTATCAGATGGATGTGAAGACTGTATTCCTCAATGGCTAGATTGAGGAAGAGGTGCACATAGAACAACCGGAAGGTTTTGAGACCTTCGATCATGAGTTGCATGTGTGCCAACTCAAGAGAGTGATGTATGGGCTGACGCAAGCACCTCGTGCTTGGTACACCAGGATAGACAACTACTTCACCGGGTTGGGCTTCACAAAGAGTGAAGCGGATGCAAACCTATACCACATCGTGGTGAAAGGTAAGCTGTTGATCATCGTACTTTATGTGGATGATCTCATATTGACTGGTGATGATCAGTTGATCGTGTCTTGCAAGGAGGACCTTGCAAGAGAATTCAAGATGAAAACATGGGTCTCATGCATTACTTCCTTGGCATGGAAGTGTGGCAGAAGGATGGGGAGTTGTTTGTGTCTCAGGGCAAGTATGCCAATGAGATACTCAAGAGATTCCACATGGAGAAGTGCAAGCTCATGTAGACTCCTTTAGCAGGTAACTAGAGGAAGGAGGGTTGCTACTTCAAGAGAAGTGGTAGAGGTTACTGTTTACAGGAAGATTGTGGGTTCACTGATGTACTTAATGAACACACGACTAGATTTGTGCTATGCGGTGACCAACTGTGTCAAGCGATGGTTCAACCTACCAAGATGTTTTGGAAGGCGGCGAAGCATGTATTGAGATACCTCAGAGGCACATCTCAGTATGGATTATGGTACAGATGGACAGAGGGAGTGAAGCTACAGGGCTTCACTGATGCAGATTGGGCAGGGAGTCCATCAGATTTGAAGAGCACATCAAGAGGGATTTTCAACCTTGGGTCAGCGACACTTTCTTGGTACAACAAGAAACAGAGGTCAGTTGCACTTAGCTTGGCAGAGGCAGAATACATGGCTGCAAGTCAGGTAGCATGTGAGGCCATCTGGATGCGGAAAATCCTAGTTGGATTGTTTGATTAGAGGATGGATCCAACTGCGATCTATTGTGATAATCAGAGTTGTATCAAACTCTCTGAGAATCCAGTATTTCATGATAGGTCCAAGAACATCGACATCTGGTATCATCATCTCAGAGACTATGTAGCGAGGAGGATCATGTTGCTGCAGTATATTTCGAAAAAGGAGCAAGATGCTGACATTTTGACAAAGGCATTGTTAAAGTGTAAATTCGAGTTCCATAGAGACAGGATCAGGGTGGCAGATAATCCCTTTTTTGTTGAGAGGGAGTGTTGAAATATGGCAACAAGAATATTCCAATTTAATTTGTCATTGAATTAAATTGTTAATTAAAATCGAATTTAGTCTTAACAACTACTTGGAAATAATTAATTAATTTATTTTAAATTAATTAGTTGGAGAAATTCAAGTTAAAAGTCTTTCTGAAGTTATGCAAGAGTTATCCCTTAAATTAAGGAGATAAGATTGAGTTATATTTGAGTTGTAATTAATTAACTCAGTTTACTGATTTAAGTCCAGTTAAATTAGTTCCAAACTGTTTGAGGAACTAATAGTGAGTTAACAATGAGTTGATGCATTAATGCACTCAATTAGTGCTACTCTAGTTAACTGAAGATTCCCTCATCAGAAACTCATGCATGTCTATTCTGAGAAAGACCCAGATGAGATTAATGTTCAAGGACAATGTACTATCAATTGCATGTGTTTTCTCATGGAGAAAACTCATGCATGGAGTCAAGGATTCATCCCTGAGGATTGCGTAGTTTTAAAGGCTTGGTTTCCACTTGGTAATAGGCTAATCATCCACAACGAGCAATTCAAGGAAATAAGAGCTTGGAGGGCAGAGAGGAAGGCTGGAGAGAAGCCAAGATTGCATGTGAGCATCTATGAGGATCGTACTGAGGGCTGGCAAGCTGTGAGAGCTAAGGCTTTGTATAATTCCTATGTATTTCCACCATGTATGATAATACAATAGTGTGGGGTTTTATCTGAGACTTTCCTCAAAGTATTTTCATGTGTATTGTGCCATTGATTCTTTTTCTTTTGGTTATATTGTTCAACTCGATCTTTAAGCTTCCGCAAATTGATAGTAGAAGTAGGTTATAGTATTTTGCTTTGATTTATATTGCATTATCGGGTTAACCTATCACTGATTTTCTACACCATAATCTAGAGGACGTAGTCAAGTGAGAAGCCCTAACGATACAAGGAGGATAGCCCTAGTATCTACGATATCAAGAAGAAGCCCTAACCTATATGCTGGCCTCTATGCAGCCAAGAAATAGGCTGCCCTAGACAGCGTGGTAAAGAGAGGTTGTTTGGGTGCTCTTATAGGGAGGAAGGCCGAAGTTTGAAGCTTAGGGTTGCAACAAGAAGAGGCAATTCAACATGGGTGAAATAGCGCTGTTATGAAGCCATTTCAGGAAGACTGAAGGGATGAAAGGAGGCTGAGTATCTTGCTAGAAGGCCGAGGAGAAAGGGAGTTGTTTGAGGGCTCGTAAAGGGTGGAACAGTCCTCTAGAAAGGTTGTCGTAGGCCTATTCTAAAGGCTATAGGATGCCACTATAATGAGAGGAGGGAAGAGCCATTATTAAGGGCTAGAAGACTGCCCAGAATTATAGCGAAGGGGACAGCCTTCCCTTGGAGCACAATTGCATTAATTAAGGGAAACTTTGGGCAGATTTTAGGCGTTGTTTGGCTGGGTGTGTAAGGGTTGCCAGATTCCCTAACCAGTCACCACATAAGCAACAATGAACGCAACAATGGAACAACAGTGTTGTGAACAGCTAGGCAATGGAGCATGGTGGAACCATGATGCATGGATAGGAAGACAACAAGGCTGCCATATGCCTAGAACAACAGTGTTTTGGGCATGACTGTTAGGTACAACAGTGCAACAGTACACCTAGGACAGCTAGGCAATGGTACATACATATTTGGAGCAACGTATGTATGTTATGCTATTATAGTGACAGTAGCAATGTTGGGTTGCTGTAAGTATATTGAGATAACAAGCTGTGATGGGACAATAGTACTAGCAGCAATGATATTGTGCCACAATGTTCAATGGGACAACAACATGATGAGATAGAACAATGATGGGACTGCCATGTCATTGTGCAGCAGTGGCATAATGGGACATCAAGCATGGATAGCATGGTGCAACATGGCAAACTTGGACAACATGGAAAGCATGGTGCAGTATGGCAAGCATGGACAACATGGATAGTTGTGGCAAGCACATGAGATAAGATGTATGAAACATGGTTCAACCATGGTATATGGACAATAGTGCAGCAGTCATGAGGTCCAACATTGTGATGATGGGTGCAGCATGGTGCAACACAGTGAGGTGCAACATGATGACGCAATGCAACACGATGATAGGTGAAGGAGTCACCTTGGAGAATTAGTTGACGTTGATTTGGGGTAGCATCGAATGTGCTCTAGCCACGAAATTTGGTGGATAGGTTGGGGCACATGAGATCTCCAATACTTAGAAAGGGTTTGGGCAGATTCTAAACAGATCAGGAGATATTAAAATAATTAATATTTTTAATGGAGTCCCTAAGTCTAAACTTAGGGAAAATAAAATATTAATGTGTATTAATATCAATTTGTGTTAGAGTGGTCCAAAAGAAATGGATCAAGCTAGATCTAATCTTAGTCATTGATTAGGGACTTAATCTCGACCATTGATATGTCAACAGGAAAAGTATTAAAGGAGGCTTGAAGGTCACTTGGAGAGTACACCAGATAATCAGTCATTCTATTCTCTAGAGCAGGGTTTGCTAAGAGAGATAGAATTAGTGATCGGGAGAGTAGCTGAGGGGCATTGAGTACAGAGAAACAGAGAAGGTAGAGATTGTGTCGGGAGAGTAGCGCAGCAGCCAAGGAGGGTGACGCAGAGCCAACAAGGGCTCACGTAGGGCCGCACAGAGGCAGCCAAGTGTTGCACAGGGCACCAGAGGGGCCAGTGTAGCTGACGCAGAGGCTCCTATAGCTGATGCAGGGCCATCGCTGGGCCAGGAGAGGTTGACGCAGTCCATATTTGGCAGACGCTGAGGTTGTAGAATAGTTTTGTGCTGAGGAACTGCCGGAAGGATTTTTCCAGGGTTTCAGCCAGGAGATTTCTCTTAAACTGTAAGTATAGCTACTAAGGAAATTCTCTGTTGGGTAGGCCAGTTTCGGCACCCAGATTGTACTCTGATATTGCTTAATAAGAAAACCCTTAGATAGATGCACCGATTTTCCTGCATTGGGTTTTTCCGGGAACATTAGTCCAAAAATAATGGTGCCATATGGTGTGTTTGTTCTTGTTTCTTTTAGTTGTTGATCTATAATGTGTTGAGCATGCACTAGTGTTTATTTTCAGTATTTACATTGTAAATAACTTGTTAAGGAAAAATAACAAGTAGGTAGGAATAAATCAGTCAAAGTGCATGGAGGGTTTCTAATCGAGTAAACATAGAAACTTCAACATGGTATTAGATTGAGGTTACAGATCACAGGAGGACTAAAAGACATCAGCCGAGTGGAGAAACAACAGCGGAAAACAGTTGTCCTAAGGTGACAGAAGTTGTTTCTAGCAACGCAGAAGCCAAGGAGTGACGCAGAGCCAGCTAGGGCCACACAAAGGAAGCAGGAGCTGCGCAGAGCCCCAGAAAGGCTAGCGTTGCTGATGCAGAGGGCCAGAGGGCTGACGCAAGGCATCCCAGGACTGACACAAAACCATCTGGGGTGATGCGGAGCCAGCGTGAGGCAGACAGGGGTTGACGCAGTTCACAGAGAGGCAGTTGTTGGGGTCTAGAAGGCTACAGGAATATTGCAGAGTGGAGCTGGTGAGGTACTGTAGTCAAAACAATACCTGACAGAGCAGGGCCAGAGGAGTTGTTACCTAGGGTTTCTAGCCGAGGAACCCGGATCAAAAGTGCAACTGCACAAGTCGATCAGAGTAGGGGGCATCTCGACAAGTGGCAGAAGGATTTCCAGGAAGGAAATCAGGACTCCGAGGGAGTCCAGAAGAGAACTTCCAGACAGGAAGTAGAGACTCAGAGGAGTCGAACAGAGAACTTCCAGGAGGGAAGTAGAGGAGCATCATGGCACTACACGGGGTAAGGGACCAGAATAGACTGGACGGAGCATCGAACTTCGCAGTCTGGAAGGCCAAAATCTTATCAGCGCTTGACAGGAATCGTGCCAAGAACTTCGCCATAAAAGTAATCACTGTCCCAGTCGACCCCAATGATAATGACAGGTACGAAGAGGCGATGGTGAGGGCCAAGTGCATTATCCTTCACAGAGTCAAGGATCATGTGGTACCACATATAGCCGAGAAGGAAACAACATTTGAGATGTGGGAGGCTCTCAACAAGCTATATGAGCATACTTCTGTGCAAAGAAGAATGCTGCTCAAGAACCAGATGAGGTCATATCAGATGAAGAAGGGACAATCGATTGAAACCTTCCTTGGAGGACTAAATGAGATCCGGGACCAGTTGACTGCTATAGGAGCGACACCGGATCATGAGCTTATGGTGAGGACAACCCTAAATGTTGTCTTAGAAGATTGAGAAGTATGTGTCCAGAGTATCCTGGGTAGAGGGACTCTCCCACCTTGGGACAAGAAGTGGGCAACTCTTCGCTAGGAAGAGATCAGACGGCAGTCGAAGACAGGTAGCACCAGCAAAGGGATCAAGGTCAAGTAGGAGGAGGAGGATGTGGCCCTAACATCTGAGGGAAAGCAGGGAAGCGGAAGAAGAAAGATCTCTCCAAGATCAAGTGCTTTCACTATGGGGAGTTGGGTCACTATGTGACCCCGTGTCCAAGGAAGAGGAGTAAGAGAGAGTCTTCCGAGACTAAGGCAACGCTAACATAGGTAGAGAAGGAAGTTTTGACAGATGATGACTGTACCATGAGTGCACATGCGCCACTTGAGCAGAAGTGGGGAGACATCGAGCTGTAGTCAGGTGGACTACAGGCAATGAGGGGCAGGATCCTCAAGGTACCCAGCCTCTTGGATTAGACTTTGCTACGGGAGCCCCATCGAAGAGCAGTAGGATTGGCTGAGTGGGTAGAGACGGATGCGGATGGAGCGACAGAGAGAGCTACAATGCAGGAGTCCCGAGATAGCGCAGAGCTAGCAGGCTGCAACAGTGCGAGAGGCACATGAGTGTTGCACTAGTGCAGGACGACACAGAGAGGTGTGCAACAGTGCGAGATGCAGGGAGTTGTTGCAGCAGCGCAAAGGTCAGAGAGAGTGAGCACTTATCAGCGGTAGAGGGAGCTTCAGCAACAGTGGGTGTTTCTAGCCCAAAAGGGAGGTCAATTGGGAGATCAATTACTTACTTCTCAGTAACTAAGTTGTAGTGTAGTAGTGGGCATCACGATGCAACACGATGAGAGGAGGTGCAGTGTAGATACAATGCTGGGGGGAAGGACCAGCAGTAACTCAGATGCAGAGGGAGCTATTGTACAGATGCAGTAGTGGTAGTGGCAGAACCATGGGCAGCAGTACAGGATGTAGCAGTGCAGAGGATGTTGGGCAGGAAGGCCTAGCATCAACACAAGTACCGATGCCGGATGATCAAAGTAATATTGAGTGAGGAGTATTGCTAGAGCACAGTCCTCGCTAAGAGGGAGTGTTGATTTAGGGTAGCATCGAATGTGCTCTAGCCACGAAATTTGGTGGAGAGGTTAGGGCACATGAGATCTCCAATACCCAGAAAAGGTTTGGGCAAATTCTAAATAGACCAGGAGATATTAAAATAATTAATATTTTTAATTGAGTCCCCAAGTATAAACTTAGGGAAAATAAAATATTAATGTGTATTAATATGAATCTGTGTTAGAGTGGTCCAAAAAACATGGATTAAGCCATATCTAATCTTAGCCGTTGATTAGGGACTTAATCTCAGCCGTTAAGATGTCAACAGGAAAAGTATAAGAGGAGGCTTGAGGGTCACTTGGAGAGTACACCAGATGATCATTCATTCTATTCTCTAGAGGGGGGATTTGCTAAGAGAGATAAAATCAGTGATCAGGAGAGCAGCTGAGGGGAATTGAGTATAGAGAAACAGAGAAGGCAGAGATTGTGCCAAGAGAGCAGCGCAACATCCAAGGAGGGTGACACAGAGCCAGCAAGGGCTCACGCAGGGACACGCAGAGGCAGCCAAATGTTGCGCAGAGCACTAGAGGGGCTAGCGTAGCTGACACAGAGGCTCCCAGAGCTAACGTAGGGCCTCCTGGGGTTAACACAAGCCAAGGAAGGCTGATGCAGGGCCAGCTCTGGGTCGGGTGAGGTTGACGCAGTCTAGATTGGGCAGACATTGAGGTTGCAAAGCAGTTTTGTGCTGCGGAACTGCCGGAAGGATTTTTTCGGGGTTTCAGCCAGGAGATTTCTCTCAAACTATGAGGTATAGATGGTAAGGAAATTCTCTGTTGGGTAGGCCAGTTTCGACACCCAGATTGTATTCTGATATTGATTAATAAGAAAACCCTCAGATAGTTGCGCCGGTTTTCCCGCATTAGGTTTTTCCAGGGACATTAGTCCAAAAATAATGGTGTCATATGGTGTGTTTGTTCTTGTTTCTTTTAGTTGCTGATCTGCAATATGTTGAGCATGCACTACTATTTATTTTCAGTATTTACATTGTAAATAACTTGTTAAAGAAAAATAACAAGTAGGTATGAATAAATCAGATAAAGTGCATGGAGGGTTTCTAACTGAGTAAACATAGAAACTTCAACATTTGAAGCAGCATGTCTTCAACTAATCTCATGTATCATCTTCTTAGAGATGATCTATGCTCTTATCTAGATAAGTCGAAGTGTTGACTTCTGTTGTAAATGTATTATCTCTCTCTCTCTCTCTCACTCTCTGCGCTGAACTATTGAAGAACATATAAGAAGAATTGATCAAGGGTTTCCCCACATTGGGGTTTGTTCCTAGCTAGTGCCACATCTTGTGTTCTCTTGTCTTGGCTTGTCTTCTGCAATTTATGTTTATGTTCTATCTGCATTTTACTTTAATGCTGATGTGATTGCTAATCTGGAAAAGATATCGAGCTAATTGTGAAAATTGAAATAAATTTCTCTAAGCATAGAACATACCTAAAATTAACATGGTATCAGAGCTGAGGTGAAGACAAAGCCCAAGCAAGCGTGAAAGAGCAATCACCGAAAACAGTTGGGAAAGAACAAAAGGATCAGCGGATTCCTCATCCCTTTTCAAATTCACCGAGGGTGAAATCGAAGCAGAGAACATTATCAGAATGGCACAACAGAAACTTCTGATGGCGTACCTAAAGATCACTTCAATGGGAAGTCCAGATCTAAGGGTGGAAGGAAAGGCAGATGCCTTGGTTGTAATAAGTTCGTCTATTATGCGAAGGAGTGTCCGAATGGTAGGGACACATCACTTGATGATGATAACAATCATTCCAGGGACATCTTCAATGATCAAAGGAACGACAAGTAATGTAGGTCATCAAGGAAACGACCGACTCTTCAAGAAAGCAAGGAACCCCAGGTATGAAGAATCAAATGTTGTTTCCGGTAAGATAAATAAGTGTTATCTTGTATTGGCCCTCTCCTTCAGATTCCGTGGGAATCTAGCTTATTGATTATAGTGCTTCAAGGCACTTCATCAGATAGAAGGGTGATCTCTCTAATTTAGTAGAGATGGAAACAATCGTGGGATTATACTTGGCGCCGATGCCACCTATCTCGGAAAGGGTGTAGGGAATATTACCCCTCAATTGAATAAGGGTAACTCGATTCATTTACAGAATCTCTTTTATGTACCTGATCACAAGAAGAACCTGGCGTCCATTTCGGCAATGGAAGTCAAAGGTTTTAGGGTGGCATTCATCGATGGAAAGGTACGTGTTTGAAAATAGAATTTTCAAAGATGTTTTTTCTCATGGGTTCAAGGTTGGCAATTTGTATCAAGTTTCAGGATGGTCCATTGGGGATCATGTCAATTGACATATCTCATCTATAACATCGGAGGTCTACTTATGGGACCCTACTCGATGTGAGTTAGATGGTGACTCGGATGCTTGAATTCAAGAAGAGCATGAAGGTACATGTCCGAGATGTATCGAAGGAAAATCTTACAAGGGGACCATTCCCCTGATGTAACAGGTCCACAGGTTTGGAACAACCCGAGGGGTTTGAGATTCATGATCGGGAATCTCATGTGTGCAGGTGGAAGAAAGCCCTCTATGGCTTGAAGCAAAACACCCCGGGCATAGTATGAGAGGATTGATAGCTGTCTGATGAAACTGAGATTCACTAGGAGTGAAGTCGATCCAAACCATTGCTTGAAGGTTGTGGATGATAGACCTCTCATACCGGCACCTTCTGAGGATGACCTCTGACAGGTGCAAATCCTTTCATTTGCAGAAGTAGGAGGGAGTTGGATTCCGGATTTGGAATGGTGAATTGCAAGCCCGTGATTACCTTAATGGAGCTTAACTTTCAGAAGTTAAGTGATAGTGACACTAGACCAGATTTCGAGAATGTCTAAGTTTCATAAACTCATTTGCATTGATGTTCTTGTTGAACTTCCATCTGGATATATGATATGCAATTAGCAAGATGAGCTCATATATGGTTGAGCCTCACTGGATTGGTGCCAAGAATATTCTAAGATATCTTCGTGGCACTATCTCTCATAGACTGAGATACACTGTCATAAATATAAGGCTGCATGATTATTCGAACACTGACTGGGCAGGTAGTATGGAGGATCGCAAGAGCACTTCCGAGCATTGGTTCTCTTTGGGTTCTGTTCGATATCCTGGATGAGCAAGAAGCAAAAATCGATTTCTATAAGCACTGCTCAAACCAAATACATAGCTATGAATATGATCTCGCGTGAAGCTACTTGGTTGTGGAAACTCTTTAGCGAGCTGTTTGTACACATAATGGATACCATCGTGATCCTCTGTGACAACCAGGGGGGGATTTGATTGTTAAGGAATCCAGTATTCGATGATTGCTCCAATAGATAGACATCAGATACTACCTTATCTAGGATATGGTATGTCGATGAGCAAGGAGGCTCGATCGCATTGAGATTGATGTACAGGTCGCAGACATTTTGTCAAAGCCCAGGGAAAAGTCAAATTTGTGACTTTACCGAATGACTTGGAGTCGTTGAGAGAACCTCTTATGAGGGTCTTGCATGTTGCATGCATTGAGCTCTGGGAGCTCCGGGGGGCTTGGGGTACTTACTGGAGCAACACGCGACCATAGGGCAACTCACTCTCCCCTAATGGTGCACTGTGTACAGGGTGAATGGCTCAACCTTCCCCTTGTCATACCTCGTGACGACTTAGGGACAAGATGAATGGTTCTCCTGTCGAGGCATCCTACCCATGTAGTCTGGGACTCATGGGAAGTACCTCTCATCTAGCCAATGAGCAGGGAAATGGGGTTAAGGACCATAGTAGTACTATCGATGGACGCATCGTTGTATCTCTCATACTCCCTATGCTAGGATGACCTCCAATGATTTGGGATCAACGAAACTAATTTGGGATCACTGTGAGTGGTTTGAGACACTCTCTTATGATATTGATTTGGCATCAATAAAACTGGCCTCAGGTTAGTAGAGAATGGTATGAGACATTCTCGATCAATTCTTCTTCTTCATGGTTCAACAAAGCAAAGAAGAGTAGTGCAGGGCACTGATGGCAGAGATAGTATAGTCAAACATATGGATCAGCGGATGGAGTTCTCCTTAGTTGAGAGGGAGTGTTAAAATTGGCCACTAGAGCCAAACTCCATGTGGGTCATCGTATTTATGGCCGCTGATATTTTTCTTGGATCCCTCTCATAGGGAGGTGTAGGATTGATCTAAAGATCATCTGATTCCGATAAGTATTCATGGAGTTATGAATTTATTTGTGTTATAAGACAATTCGTCAAGGTCGGCCAACAACCAAATAAACCCTACATGTGTTTAACGTTTTAGTATAAAAGGAGATGACATGATAGTCATTTCTATACACACTTCTATCTTGATTTCTCTCCACTTGTCTTAGGTTTTAGTGGAAGAGAAATCTATGAGTGGAAGCCCTAGACATTGGAGGATTGAGGCTACCCTAGTCGCAGTCAAGAAGAAGAATGTTGCCCTAATCTAGAGTACACAGTCAAGTGAGAAGCCCTAACGCTACAAGGAGGACAACCCTAGTATCTACGCTATCGAGAAGAAGCCCTAGCCTATACACTGGCCTCTACGTAGCCAAGAAAGAGGTTGCCTTAGACAGCGTGGGAAAGAGAGGTTGTTTGGGTGCTCTAGTAGGGAGAAAGGCCGAAGTTTGAAGCTTAGGGCTGCAACAAGAAGAAGCAATTCAATGTGGGTGAAATAGGGTTGTTCTGAAGCCATTTCAGGAAGACTGAAGGGATGAAAGGAGGCCGAGTATCTTGCTAGAATGCCGAGGAGAAAGGGAGTTGTTTGAGGGCTTGTAGAGGGTGGAACAGTCCTCTAGAAAGGTTGTTGCAAGCTGTTTTAAGGGCTGTAGGATGCCATTGTAATGAGAGGAGGGCATACCCATTATTAAGGGCTAGAAGGCTGCCCAGAATTATAGCGAAGGGGACAACCTTCCCTTGTAGGACAATCGCATTAATTGTTGAAAATAGCAACAAGAAATGATAAAAATAGAATCCAAAATATTTCAATTTTAATTTGTCCTTGAATTAAAATTCGAATTTAGTGTCACCAGCTGCTTGAAAAATAATTAATTATTTCATCTTGGATTAATTAGTTGGAGAAATTCAAGCTAGAAGTCTTTGTGAAGTCATGCAACATTTATCCCTTAAATTAAGGAAGTTATCCCTTAATTAAGGAGATAAGGATGAGTTAAAATTGAGTTGTAATTAGTTAGCTTAGTTAACTGAGTTATGTTCAGTTAAATTAGTTCAAAACAGTTTGAGGAACTAATTGTGAGTTTAGTCAGTTAATACATGCATGCATGTAACTAGTGTACTCCAGATAACTGAAGAGTCTCTCATAAATAACTCATGCGTGTCTATTCAAAGAAAGACCCAGTTGAGATTAAAAACAAGGACAATGCACTATCAATTGGGGGAATTTTCCTATAAGGAAAACTCATCCATGCAGAAGGAATTCATTCCTTGAGATTTGCGCAGTTTTACAGGGTGTAAGATTAGTTGACTGATCAGTGTTACACTTGGTAATAGCTGAATCACCCAAGGAAAACTGTGCAAGGAAATAAGAGGCTTGGAGGCAGAGGAGAAGGTTTGTGAGAAGCCTTGTTTGCCTGTGAGCATCCAGGAGGATTGTACTGAGAGCTGGCTAGCTGTGAGAGCTAAGGCTTTGTGTAATTTTGATATATTTCCACTTTGTATGATAATATAGATAGTGGGGTTTTTAGCTGAGGCTTTCCTCTAAGTATTCTTCTCTGTTTCATGTGCATTGATTATGCTTCTAGTTATATGTGTTATGCTTGATCTTGCTCAAATCTATTAAGTTTCCACAAGTTTGATTGTAAAAGTATATTAAAGTATTTTGCTTTAGTTATATTGCATTATCATGTTAATCTACAGTGAGAATTTCTACATGGTATCGGAGCTAAGTTTATCGGAGCAGTGAACAATATACTAAGAAGAGAATTTGAAGTTTGAAGTTCGGGGTTGCAGGTGCAAATCGAATTCATCTCATATTTCAGGTTGGTCAATGGCATTCTATGGCTTGAGACTCAAGTATGCCTTGGATGGCATCTTGAATTACATAGCATGGAAAGATCGCATGGAAGATGTATGAGAAGACAACGGTTTGAAGGATTTCATTGATCAAAAAATCCAAAAGCCAACTTCAACTAATGCATAAGAGTTAGCTGAATGGAAGAAGTGTGTGGCGAGGGTGAGACGGATCATCCTTGAGGTAGTTAGAGACCATGTTGTCTCGAGTCTCCATGGAAAGGATACTTCAAATTCAATGTGGAAGACATTGAAGGACCTCTACCAGAACAACAACAACCAGAGGAAATTGGTGCTCAAGGATAAGCTTCGAAGAATCAAGATGGAGAACGACGATACTATTTCCATATATCTGAACAAGCTCACCACCTGCAGAGATGAGCTTAGCAGTGTGGGAATAAATACTGTCAATGATGATATGGTGAGCCTCGCTCTCCTTGGCCTTCCAAAAAGCTGGAATAGCTACTAGGACTCTGTGAATGGAAGGGAGAAACTATCGGATTGGGAATGACTATGGTCGGATCTCATGCAGGAGGAGATCAGGAGGAGCACTCGAGATGGTTCTTCATCCAAGGATGATGACGAAGAAAATCTGGCCTTAGCAAGTAAGGCAAGGAAATGGAAGGAGAAGGATTCTCATTCCAAATCTAATTCTTCTCATGGAGGGAAAAAGGGTGACAAGTCTAAAGTGATATGCTTTAATTGTCACGAGATGGGTCATTATGTGACTAATTGCCCATTGAAGAAGTCCAAGAAGGGATCCTCAGAAGGATCGAAAGGTGAGGCATTATCCTCCCAGTTCGAAATGGACTTCACCCTCATCGCATGCATGGTGTCATCGATGATGGGTTGTGGTTGGTATCTTGACAGTGGAGCCTCATTCCACATGACCAACGATAAAATTTTATTTAGTACCTTGAAGGAGAAAGACCTCAAGATACTCATAGAGATGGGTGACGAAAAAAGGTTTAATGTTTCAGGAGTGGGCACAGTTGCTTTTCAGAGGGAGCATGGAGCTCTTATCACATTGACAGATGTGAAGTATGTGCCTGGACTAAAGAAGAACTTAGTATCGATCACGATATTGGAGGACAAAGGCTACGATGTTGTCTTCAGTAAGGGAAAGGTTTTCTTTAGACACATCACCACAGGACAAGTGAAACAGATCGGTTCACAAGTCAAGAACCTGTATGCTCTTGAGGTTCAAGATGCATGCAAAGCTTTGAAGAGTAAGGCAAATGTTAAAGACTTGGTGGTTGAGAGGAAGAGTAAATTACCTCTCAACATACAACCCCAAAAGAAGTCTTAGACATTTGTGGAGGAGCCATAATTGGAGAAGTTGAGAGGAGACCGACTGGAGGCATCCACTCATGCAGAGACCTGCAGCAGGGGGAAATTTCGAGCCAAGTGGGCAGAGGGATCACATGCAGCCATACCTCCAGGTGTGAGCTGGGGCGATGTGAAGTGATAGTCCCAAGAAGGCTGAAATTGGGTAGGGTCCATTGAGAGGTTTTATCTCATGGATCCTACCTTGCTACGAGAGTCCAAAGTACATAGTAGCGGGAGGAATCAATGAGATTGATGTAGTCAGAGATCAAAGTGACAGAGACTGGAGAAGTCAAACACTAAAGAGCGCAAAGAAGGGTTGACAACAGTGCAGAAAGGCAGAGTCAGCAGAAGTGCAAAGTTTTCAGTTGACAGAGGCAATAGCAGTCAAAGACTTTGATGGCAGATGCATCACACTGATTAAGGTTGGATGCTTTTTCTGTTTCTGGAGTTGTTGGAGCAACAACACTAGAGAGTAGTGTTGCATGAAGAACATTCCAAAGGTTTATGATCAAGATCGAGTTGAATTCCTTTCTTGTTGAGAGGGAGTGTTGAAAATAACAATAAGAAATGATAAAAATAGATCCATAATATTTCAATTTTAATTTGTCCTTGAATTAAAATTGTGAATTAAAATTCAAATTTAGTCTCACTAGCTACTTGAAAAATAATTAATTAATTCATCTTGGATTAATTAGTTGGAGAAAGTCAAGCTAAAAGTCTTTGTGAAGTCATGCAACAGTTATCCCTTAAATTAAGGAAGTTCTCCCTTAATTAAGGAGATAAGGATGAGTTATAATTGAGTTGTAATTAGTTAGCTCAGGTAACTGAATTATGTCCAGTTAAATTAATTCCAAACAGTTTAAGGAACTAATTGCGAGTTCAGTCAGTTAATGCATACATACACGCAACTAGTGTACTCCAAATAACTGAAGAGTCTCTCATAAATAACTCATGCATGTCTATTCAGAGAAAGACCCAGTTGAGATTAAAAACAAGGACAATGTACTATCAGTTGGGGGAATTTTCCTATAAGGAAAACTCATCCATGCAGAAGGAAATCATTCCTTGAAATTTGCGCAATTTTACAAGGTGTAAGATCAGTGTGAGTGATCAGTGTTACACTTGGTAACAACTAGATCACCAAGGGAAAACTACACAAGGAAATAGGAGGCTTGGAGGGTAAAGGAGAAGGTTTGTGAGAAGTCTTGTTTGCCTGTGAGCATCTAGGAGGATTGTACTGAGAGCTGACTAGCTGTGAAAGCTAAGGCTTTGCGTAATTCTAATATATTTCCACCTTGTATAATAATACAGATAGTGAGGTTTTCAGCTGAGGCTTTCCCCTCAGTATTCTTCTGTGTTTCATGTGCATTGTTTCTACTTCTGGTTATATGTGTTATGCTTGATCTTGCTCAAATCTATTAAGCTTCCGCAAGTTTGATTGTAGAAGTAGATTAAAGTATTTTTCTTTAGTTATATTGCATTATCAAGTTAATCTATAGTAAGAATTTCTACATTAATTAAGGGCAAATTTGTGCAGATTTTAGGGGTTGTTTGGCTGGGTGTGTAAGGGTTGCTAGATGCCCTAATCAATCACCACATAAGCAGCAGTGAAGGCAGCATTAGAACAACAATGTTGTGAATAGCTAGGCAATGGAGCATGGTGGAACCATGATGCATGGACAGCAAGACAGCAAGGCTGCCATATGCCCAGAACAACAGTGTTTTGGGCATCATTGTTAGATACAACAGTGCAACAATACAACTAGGACAACTAGGCAATGGTACATACATATTTAGAGCATCGTAAGCATGTTATGTTGTTGTAGGGATAGCAACAATGTTGGGTCGCTGTAAGTATATTGAGATAACAAGTCGTGATGGGACAACAGTACTAGCAGCAATGATATTGTGCCACAATGTTCAATGGGACAACATCATGATGAGATAGAACAATGATGTGACTGCCATGTCATTGTGCAACAATGGCACAATGGGACAACAAGCATGGAAAACATGGTGCAACATGGCAAACTTGGACAACATGGCAAGCATGGTGCAGTATGGCAAGCATGGACAACATGGATAGCTGTGGCAAGCACATGAGACATGTTGTATGACAACATGGTTCAACCATGGCACATGGGACAACAATGCAACATTAGGTGCAGCAGTCTTGAGGTCCAACATTGCGATGATGGGTGCAGCATGGTGTAGCACGGTGAGGTGCAACATGATGACGAAATGTAGCACAATGATAAGTGAAGGAGTCACCTTGGAGAATCAGTTGAAGCAACATGTCTTCAACTGATCTCATGTATCATCTTCTTAGAGATGATCTATGCTCTTATCTAGATAAGTCAAAGTGTTGACCTCTATTGTAAATATACTCTCTCTCTCTCTCTCTCTCTCTCTCTCTCTCTGTGTTGAACTATTGAAGAACATATAAGAAGAATTGATCAAGGGTTTCCCCACATTGGGGTTTGTCCCTGGCAAGCGCCACATTTTGTGTCCTCTTGTCTTCTGCAATTTATGCTTATGTTCTATCTGTAGTGTACTTTAAAATTGACGTGATTGATAATCTAGAAAAGATATTAAGCTAATTGTGAAAAATGAAATAGATTGCTCTAAGCATATAACATATCTAAAATTAACATGTATATATGAATAGAATAGAATTTTCTCCTCCATTTGATGGTAGTACCTTGGCTTTTGCTTCCATGTTTATATTTGGACGGATCTCAGGATTTCATACATCAAATGTTTAACAAGGATCATCATAATGTAAATTGACGCATTCTGTATAAACACTTAGATTTATCAGAGAATGAAGAGTTTTGAGGAAAAATGATGATGCAACTATACAATAAGTTAGGCTCATCTTCCAACATGCTTTGAATAGATCTGCATTTGTTTTAGCAATACTATTTTTGCTTAAATATATTTATTTAAACGCTTATGTACCGAATATATACATGTGTACATAAAAAATTTCATTAAAGAATGGACTTTTGAATGGTGAACTTGACTGAAGTTGTTAGCTCCTGAAGAAAGTGGCTTAATCTCACAATTTGATGATGCTTTTGTTCTTGCTGCTTCTTAACTTGATCCAGATTTAAACAAGAATGCAACAACTTATAGAGATAACCATTAACACAGAGATACAGTGGAAATAATACTTCATTTCATTAATGTAAAATACTGAAATATGCTTACAAACAGAAATGGAAATAAACTAGCTAGTGCGATGGTAGCTTATCTTTGAGAAGAGATGTGGTGACTACCTGCTTCTAAACTGTGTTACAATGAAGCTCAAGGGCCTTTTTATTATTAAACAATAAGAGCAAACCCTAAACAACCAAAACCCTAACTCGAAGAGATGTAACACCAAGAGTTTATGGGCCCCGTTGGGGTGAGTTGGACAACCAACTTCCCGGGGTCGTGACTTGGTCATATTATCTCTGTTTGATGCGCATGATAACTCGTTGGAAATATCTCTCTAAGGACTACAATGGAAAATGAGATTTTAGATAGAAATCGCTAGCGGTAGATTTCCAAAAAAACACTGTTCAGGGCCTCAAAATGGCTCTAGAAGTTTAGGACCCGAAAAACTGCGAAAAATAGTAAACTATGCTACAATTAAGGAAACTGAAAAACTGAAAGAGAGTTGTGGGGGTCCAAGTGAGATAGGTGGGTGGCCACCAACATCCACCTAGATCATAACTGCTTCAAATTCTTGACATAATCACAAGCCACTTGTTCTTTTTCATTACTCCTTGCTCCCATAATCTCCCCCTTAGATCGTGCTCAATTTCACATAATCTAGAGTATTTTAGGTTCTCCTTTTGAAGTCACATTAGTGAAGAGAGTTTGCAAAAATTATCCCTAACTTGTTTCGAAGATATTCAAACAGTTCTTTAGCAAGGGGCTTTGTAAATATATTTTCTATTTGTTCTTTCGTGGGTATGTACTCCAACTTCACTGTTTGTTGAGCATCTTGTTCTTTGAGAAAGTGGTACTTTATAGGTATATGCTTAGACTTTGAATGGAGCACATGATTTTTGAAATGTGTATTTCACTTGTATTGTCGCATTTGATAGATATAGGTTCATTAAAATTTACCTTCATGTCCTGTAGTGTTTGTTTCATCCACAATACTTGTGTGCAACAAGGTGCAATTGCTATGTATTTAGCTTCTGCAATAAATAAAGAAACTGATGTTTGTTTTTTGCTTAGCCATGCCACCAAAGACTCTTCTAAGTAAAATGCACCACCGCTTGTACTTTTTCTTTCATCCACACAACTCGCCCAATCTGCATCTGTGTATGTTGTCAATGTAAAGTCCTTACGTTTTGGATACCACAGTGCATAACGTGTAGTCCCTTTCAAGTACCTAAATATCCTTTTTGTTGCTAACAAATGACTTTGCTTGGGTGTTGATTGATACCTTACTACTAATTTGACCACCAACATTATATCTGGTCGGGAAGCTATTAGGTATAACAAACTTCTTATCATAAATTTGTAAGGCTTTTGATCTGCATCAGGGGATTCATTGTCTGCACGTAGCTTACATCCAGTAGTCATGGGGGTTGAGACAGGTTTACAATCTTCCATTTGGAATCTTTTCAACATACTCTTAGGTATTTCTCTTAAGAAATGAATGTGCCTCTAGGATTTTCTAGGATTTAGAGCCCTAGGTAGAAGTTAAATTCTCCAATCATAGACATTTTGAACTCAATTTTCATTTCTTTAGCAAACCATTCTTCTAGATGATATTTATTGCTACCAAACATAATATCATCTACATACACAACTATAATAAATAATTCATCTCCATCAACCTTTATGTATAGATTACTATCAACTCCTCTTTTGAAACCCTGTTTTTGAAGGTACTTGTCCAATCTAGAGTACCACGCCCGTGGTGCTTGTTTAAGACCATATAGTTCTTTCTTTAACCTGCAGACATAGTTAGGCTTATCTGACAATGAAAAACCTCTAGGTTGTTCCATATAGACTTCTTCCTCAAGATCACCATTTAGGAAGCAGACTTCACATCCATTTGGTACACGTTGGAATCATTGTAGCATGCAAAGGCCAAAAACATCTTGATTGCCTCTAGTCTCACGATTGGTGCAAAAGTCTCTTCATAATCAAGACCTTCGACTTGTGAGTAACCCTTACACACTAGTTTGGCTTTGTTTCTAACAACTTGACCCTATTCATTCATCTTATTTTTGAATACCCATTTTGTGTCAGTGACATTCTTTTCGACAAGTCTTGGTGTTAGTTCCCAAGTCTTGTTCTTCTCAATTTGATCTAACTCCTCATTCATAGCATATATCCAACTTTTGTCTTTATTTGCCTCTTCAAGGTTCTTTGGCTCTATCTGTGACAACATCAATATATGAACTTGCTCAGATTTGTATGCTAGTTGCCTCCTTGTTTGTACTCCTTCACTTTTATCTCCAATAATTTGATTCTTAGGATGATTCTTTTGAGTGTGCCTTGAGGGTCCTTTTGAATAAGTCTTTGTATCTTCTAATTCTTCATCTTATACTTCAATCTCTTCACTGATATGATGATGATGATCTACGGGATTGATAAAACCTGTGCTCTTGTTTTTATTGGGAGGCTCTTCGTCAACCTTAACATCTATGCATTCCACAATCGTATGCAATATTTTATTATAACATTTGTATCTTTTACTTTTTGACAAATATCCCAAAAATATTCCTTCATCAGATTGAGCATCAAACTTTCCTAGCCTTTCATCATTATTTTTGATATAGCATTTACTCATGAATACTTTAGAATGCTTGATTGATGCTAGTTTCCTGTGCTACAGTTCATAAGGTGTCTTATCACAATTTAATCAGAGATGTGCCTTATTGAGAATATGTACCATTGTATGCACCACTTCTGCCCAATAGGTTTGGGCAAAGTTTCTTTCTTGCATCATGGCTCTAGCTATTTGTTGAACATACTTGTTTTGTCTCTCTATGATTCCATTCTGTTGTGGTGTGTCTGCAATAATATTGTTGCTTTATCTCAAATTCATTACATAGGTCTGCAAACTCATATGATGTAAATTCATCTCCTCTGTTTGACCATATGCACTTTATCTTGAACCCAGTTTGATTTTTTACCAATGCCTTAAATGTTTTAAATTTCTCAAATGCTTTTGACTTATTTATAAGAAATGCAACACAAGTCAATCTCAAATAGTCATGAGTTACCAACATGAACTATTGTTCTCCTAGAGCTTATGTTCTAGAAGGCCCACACAAATCCATATGAACTAGCTGCAAAGGCTTACTACTTGATAGTTTAACTTTGACTTTGAATGATGTTTGTGTTTGTTTACCCATTTGACATGACTTGCAAATAGTATTTTGAAACTTCTTTATTGGTAGATCTCTAACTACTTTTTCGCTGAATTTGATGATGTGATCAAAGTTGAGATGTCCCAATCTCCTATGCCATAGTTAGAATTCATCTTGTTTGTTGATGTAACATTCCTCACTCTCTTCTTTCAAGATATATACATTATTCTCAGTTCGAACTACTTTAGCCAAAACCTTTCCTATAGATGTTGACCTGATTTTACAGTCTTGAGCTCTAAAGAAAACATCACACACATATGACTTACACTCAATAAGTTATGTTTTAAACCATCTACAAACAGTACATCTTGAGCCTTTCCTCTTTCGTTGTTCAGACTGACTGTACCTTTTCCTCTAATTATTCCTACTTCATCATTACCGAATGTGACATTTCGAGTGTTATTTTCATTCGAGGAAACAAATTTGCTTTTATCTCGTCATATTTCTATAGCAACCATTGTCCACATACCATTTATTGTTTTGATCTTGAGCATACAAAACTAGATCACACTTATCAAGGTTTTTTTCTTCTACCTTCTTTCTCCATTGCATTAATCATTTGTTCTATAAATGTTTTGAACTGTTAATCTATTGTCTTTAAACTGACATTCATAAGACTTGTGCCCAAAGTTGTGACAATAAAAACATTAAGTAATATCAAGGAGAGGAGCAAAAACATTTTTGTCTATATTAATGTTTGTTTTAATATTTGTGAATCCAATGTTTCTCATCTTAAAATTTCCCAAATCAATTCTTCCTACGTAAGCTTTACAATTTATGGCTTTATGTCCAAAGTTTTTACAGCAGTAACAATATCCATAAAACATATATATGTTTCTAGTAATGGATGTTGTTTGAGAATCTAACCATCTTGACATTTGATAATCATGTCTCCTAAAGAAGTGTTGCTTCCGATAGATAGTTGTTTGATTGCCCATTTCTTTTGCATTTTGTACTTTACCGACGATGTTCCTTTGTAGTTGTTCACTTAATGTTAAAGTGTTACTCAAATTTTTGTTCTCACATTGATGTGTGTTGTTATCCTCTCCCCTAACAACTTTTACAAAGGTGATTGTCCTTTTATCCTTTGCCTTAGATTCACTGGATTCTCCTTCATAGCCTAACCCGATCTTTATGAGTGGAGATCTCTGAGCATTTAATATCACATCCAGTTTTTCAAATCTTTTTATCTGCTGAATATTCATGTTTAGTCCAGTTTGAGCATTCTCTAGCTTTTTGTTTAGATATACCACCTCTTCCTCCAATCATTCACACTCCTAGTTTTTCTCTTTTATTTGCTTCATTAAAATGTTTTCCATCTTCTTTGCTTCTTCAAGTTCAACTTTCAACTTGATAATGTTGTATGACTTTGATTCTTCTTTTACATATTTCAATAGAATATATTTATGTTTTTTTATTCTTTAGTTTAAGCCTTTCTGTTTCATCTAGGGCACTGATTAACTCCCCCTCAAGGTCTGCCTCACCTTCCTCTTCTTCTTCATACTCCTGACAATCTTTTTCAAGTTCTTCCAAGGCCATCAACATGAATTCACTGGTTCCATATTCACTAGAGGATTCATTAAAACTTTCAGATCTACTGTTACCTTCTTGAGCATAGAATTTTTTTATTTTGAATAGTCTCTCTTTCTACATTTTGTTAGACTTGTCTTCTCTTACCCTTTAGGCTGATTTTCCTATTTCTTAAAAGGGAATTTTGATGCATAATGTCCCACTCTTCCACAGTTAAAACACTTAAAGGGAAGTTTTCCTTTATACTTACCTGTGCCTTGCCTCAACCTCCTAACAAATTTTGTTTTTTCTTCATCAAAACCTGAGCATGACTGCTCATTTTCTTCTATGGGCTTGTCTGCCTTGAAAGCTTCCTCTCTATTAGTTGCCTTCCCTTTTGGAATTTTCATCTCATATGATGTCAAAAAGTCATGTAGTTGATTTTTGTTCAAAGCCTCAAAGTTTGTTATTTCTTCTATAGTTGAAACCATAGGATTGAATTTAGAAAGTAGTGACCTCAAATTTTCTAAACTATTACATTTTCGTTAATTGTTTCACATAGACCCAACATGATATTTACAACTTCATCAACTTTTAAAAATAATTTAGCGATATCTTCATGTTCATTCAATTTTAAGGTCTCAAACTGCATACACTTATAATTTGGCCATTTTCATGTTTTTATCTCCTTCATGAATATTTTCTAATTTCACCCAGATAGCTTTACTTGTCTCACAGTGCATTACTTTGATAAATTCAAACTCACATAGACCACTCAAAAGTGCATTCATAGCTTTCGCATTAGCTATAAAATTCAGTTTGGCATGTTTGTCACTAGTTGTTTCCTTTGATTCTTCATACCCCATCATCACAACGACCCAGACTTCTATTCCTAGAGACATTAAATATGTCTTCATTCGTACTTTCCGGAAAACATAGTTTGTACCAGTGAATAGAGAGGCCTTATTTGTTCAACATCTTTCTTGACTAGCCATTTTACTGACTTAGGACCTCCTTCCAGTTGTTAGACTACTACTGAATGAACTTGGCTCTGATACCAACTGATATTTATGATTGGGAATTATTAAGAGGGGGGTGAATCACTAGTTCAAATTCTTTATTTTTTCTCAACTTAATATTCTTCTTGTGCAATTAATAATTTATGTTTGTGCTCAATTATTATTGAATTCCTTTTGCAAGTGTCAATGAGAGAAGTTTTCATATTTATTTATCAAGAATTCGAAACATCCACAAAACACGCAAGAATAAACACATGAAGACACCAAATATAAGTGGAAACCCTAAAGGGAGAAAATCATGACTTTTATACTAAAAGTGATGTGAAGTCAAACTGCTACTCTTTATTACATCAGAGTTTTGTAGGCTCCCACCTGTATGAGGGCTTCTACCTCGAACGAAGCTCCAACTCCTACAATTTTTCTACAGGCTACAACCCACAGGAGGCTCCTACCTCAACAGGCTACAACATGTTTCTTTTCAAGTTACAGCATAGAAGGGGGCAAAAATCTCTCAATCACATCATGTTCCAAATGTTGGCTACCTTATTTACAGTTCTGCTGTCAAGTCTGTTGTTGCATTGCTTCTCCTTTTCACTTTGCATCTCTTTCCTTGTTCATCTATTTTTTTATGCAGATTGTTTTTTTTCGAAAAGTCCCATTTCCATTCCACATTGTATATTTTATAAGCAAGCCATTTCGTTGTTTGTATTATTTAGAAGAATATGAAATGAAACATTGTTTCTAGGACTTCCAAAAACTGCTCACAAGTTTGTCTCTTCACTTTTAGTTCTGAAAAAAATAATTTGTAATATCAAATAAAGCCGAATTAAAACAACGCAATCTGTAATGATTACATGAGACAAATCAGATTTTCCTTATTCTCTATATTTTAGTGTAATATATATATATATTATATATATATATATAATGTCCAATTTTAACAATGTTCAACTTTTGCATTCAACCTTTGCACTTCACATCACTTTTAGCCTTCTTTAGTTCAAACCATCTAGCATTCAAGATAAACTAGCATTTGAGCAACATTCTCGCTCATCATATGCATACAACAACATAAGCCAATATCATCGGTTCATCAACATCCCAAGCTCAACATTCTGATTCACATAGCTACTCCTTTGCCACCAATGACAAAATGACAACAATAAAATGGAAAACAAAAATGTTAATCACTCAGATAAGAACTAGTTTGCATCAACTTAGATGTGAAACCAGAAGATGGATGATACGCAAAGAGGATTTGGCAGACAAAAGGTGTAGTTATTGCACTCAAGAAGTGGTAGAGACAGAATGACATTACGTCATTGAATGTACAACATAAAGAATATCTGGATCAATTATATTGAGACACTAAAAGTGAACAACTTGAGTAATTTGTTTGAAGAAAAGAAGATAATAAGAATGGCAGACTTCCTAGTCAAGATACACAGTGGAAAATCCAAGATGCAAAAAGAAAAGAAGATTTAGACATGATGTTTTGAGTTGTACAAACTTTTCTTTGTTGGCTACCTGTTTGTTATGTTTGGGTCACATAGGCTGCTAGGCCTTGTGGACATGATTTAAACACTTCCTTCATTCATTCATCCCTACTATGCAATCAGTTTTGTCTTCTAGTCACACCCCTATTTATACACAAGTTGTTTCTTGCCTTGCAACTTGTAGCAGAATAATAATTTTTTTATCCTTTTTTTTTAATATCATGTATTTTGTCCTTTTTTCTTTCCTCCTTTTTTTCCTTGTAATTTTCTTGGCAGTGGTGTACTTCTTTCTCCAACAGAAATTTCAATTTTAAGGATGGTCAAATCGCCAATCATAGTCAAAAGACCAGATGTAGAAAAACTCTGAAAATTTATATGGCAAAAGGCTACATTAGACAGGGTCTTGAAATAAATATCGCTAATCACTGGATTAGACTTTATCTGATATCAAATGTGACGAACAAAGTTCGTTCAAACGAAATTATTCAAAATGTTTGGAGTATAAAGAAATGCATGTGGTTAATGTATATAAAAAATTGATAACAGAAAATATGATGATTGATTGTACAATGACAAGTCACTATGTTGATTGAAATTTTATTGAGTTGTATGTTAAGAGTAATAGAGCCACTTAAGTTGAGAGAAAGCTGGGAAATCCCCTCATTCCGGGGATGGTACTTAGTGTCACTAAGTATAAAATAGGTGATGCCTAAGTTCCAAGCACTTTGCCTTGAGAGGATCAAGAGAGACAAACCAGTGACCTCCATTACATGTATTTAGGGGTTTTGGTGTCCAACATGCTTGAATATTGGTCTCAACTATTTGACATGAGCTCATGCATTGTGTGTGTGGAGTCTGGACAGCAACTATCACAGCCATTGAAACAAAAAACTCAGGAAAAGAATTCAATCATGCTTTTCATATTAAGTTCCTAGTGTTTATGAGATTTTAAGAATGTTCACGAAGGATAATCTACAACAGAGCATAAATCAACTATGTTGAAATAAAATTACTCAAAGGCAAGCCTTTGAGTATCCACCAACGAAGAATAGAGGCCTCCTTGGGCCAACAACTCAGAGTGGTGACCCAATTCAACCACTTTTCCCTCTAACACTACGGCTATTCGATCAGCATTTTGCACAGTACTCAGCCTATGTGCAATCACCAAAGTAGTTCGTCCCTGTCCATCAATAGTGACAATCAGATTTGGATACTACATCAGCTTCTCAAAAGGAAATTGCTACGTCCTGCATAATAATTTTAAGAAGATGAAAGTACCTTCATCAAACGGTCAAGGGCATCCTGTACAAGGCGCTCACTAACAGCATCCAAAGCACTGGTTGCCTAAAGCAAAGAGAATATTTGGGAGATAAATCAGAAAAGCACAAAAAAGAAAATATCTAACACAAGTGTTTTCAAATATTATTTAATCTGTTTGAACTTCTACTTGTAACTAGTCTGTTCATTTCAGTTACAGTCTTGAATGCTGATATCTTGGTTTTACCTCATCAAGTATCAATAGTGGAGCATTCTTCAACAGAGCTCTCGCTATGGCAACTCTCTGAAGCATGGCAAAAAAAATAAGTGTCTTGCAAACAATGCATACATTGCCAACTATCTAGAAAATGAAGTTGTCATTACCTGACGTTGTCCTCCACTTAACAAGCTTCCACGTTCGCCCACTAGTGTGTCATAACCCTATATAAATATGCACAACTAAAGTAGTTGAACCAACCAAGTTAAGTGAAATTTATGTTGCAAAATTGATCCCAAGTGAAAAGACACTTCCCACTTGATTAACTTCAACAAATATTCACCTATAAAAATAAAAAAAACATCACAAGGTACGAGAACAAGATTCAAACCTGTGGAAGAGAAATGATGAAATCATGGGCATTGGCAGCTTTAGCAACTGAAACAATATCTTCTTGTGCAATTTGCTCATTTGGTAATCCATAGGCAATATTTTCTGCAACTGACATTGCAAATAACACTGGCTCCTGCATATTGGGTGCATTGATATTTTGTTTTAGAAGAAGGCATAAAAGATAAAAGAAAACATCAAATATAACAATTACATTATCCAACTTCAGATATTTCAGTTGTGAGGATATGTAGCACACACTTAAACCTCAGAATTTCTCTTCCCAAATAACATGCCAAATTTAGACATACGAGTTCAAAATGATATGGATATAAAATAACATATATAGAGATAGGAAGATAAAACTTAGGATATAATGGAAATCATATGTAATTATTAAAAGGTACAACTCTTAAATATACTTGCACATGAAGGGTCACCATAGGCATATAAATGCCATACATATTCATTTTTGTAATCATCAAATCATATCACTTAATAAATATTATTATATATTTCGAACATGGAATATTTTTTTATACTTTGTTTATAACATTAGTATCAAATAAAATGATTGGGCAACATTTCCAACAACCTGCACTTATGTTTCCACCATCTGTATGTTTAACATGCAGATATATAATTTCCCATCAAGCTGTCTTTCCAGATCTGACATCAGTTTTGCAGGTTAGAGTTTATTACTTCATCTATGATCATTCAAGAAGCCCCTCATGTCACTAGCACATACTAACTTGAAGCATGGTAGAACCAGATTGTGATGACCATGATCCAATTTCTAGTTACACCGTTACTGAATGGTTTCAAGTGCTAACAACACTCATTCCTCCAGCAGTTTAACTTTCTAACATCGGTTTTAGTTGATCATAATAGCTTAGCTTGTAATAATAAAGCATATTAGTGACTCTCATGATGAGGTTGACTCAGTGACTCTTGACAAAGCTCAGATTACCTGGTTCACAATGGAAACAGTACGTGCCCATTCAGTTTTGTCAAACATCCGCACATCTTCTCCAGCTATTGTTATTCGACCTTGTACTGGCTGCCAACAAAATACATTTACATCTAAAAGACAATCTTTATAATGCTCAGCAAAAGTGATTAATGAAGAGCACATGCATAGCAGTAAACAAACCTCATAGAAGCGTGCCAAGAGCTGCACAACTGTACTTTTTCCGGCACCACTTGAACCCACAAGAGCTGTTACTGTTCCACGGTTCAAGTTAAGAGTGAAGCCATTCAAGACTTGGGCATCAGGCCTCAGTGGGTAAGCAAAGTATACATCTGTCAGTGACTCAGTTTGCAAGCTGGTTAGAATTATAGCTTGGAGAATTAAAAGGCATTGTAAATGTGATGGCTGAGTAAGAGTTAAAGAAATAAAAAACACAACAACGACATCTCAATCTGTGATTCTGTTCTAAGCTGTAACATCTACATCAATGGTATCAATATCAGATTGCAAGTTTGCTGATATCTGCAGTGTTGGAATTTGAGGTAACATGCAAATGAGACCAAAGGAATACCTAATGTTCATAAGCAATAGAAAATGGGGAACACTGATCATGTTGTATACAATTTGAATAGTTTGTTGATGATGAAATAATGCCAAACAGAATTTTTAGGGACCTAAGGTGTTTATCTAAAGTGGTTCTGTTACTTTTTATATAGTGAACCAACTTCCTATTTGAAGATGCAGCTAGCTAGGACTTCTATTATGTAGTAAGTGAAACAAATGAACAATACACACACACACAACAAAGGCCAGGTAAAGGACAGAGTCTGTATTGGAAACGGAAATTATTTATAATCAAAGATGGGCCAGGTATTTACTTCAAGTCTTTACTATTTTGCAATAAGTATGGCATCAGCAGGATAGGAAATTCGTAATATCTGCTGGCTGGTTAAAAAAATTAGGAGTAAAACTATAATATTTTAGATCCCAATAAAAGGACTACTGGCTGACCTTCAAGAGCAACATCTCCAGCCCAAGCTAGCTCACGAACACTAGAAGTCGACTTCAGCCCTGACATGAAATGTCTAATCTTGAAATTCATGTTAGAAACATTGTCAGCAGTTTCTGCATTTTCATAGTCCTTGGAACTTACATGTTCACCATGAGCCTGTCTTTCTAATCCAAAATCCAATGACTCATCAATTTCTGTCGAAGATATGACAGAATTGATCCGGTCAACTGCAGCAAGCATCCCACGAATATCACCCAGTGTGTTTACAACCCCTTGGACCTAAATGAAGGATGGAAATTGTTAACACAAAATCACATTTTCTTTACAGGATAAATATTCAATCAACAACCTAACAGATAGAGAGAAATAAAGAATTAGATGAATTCAGTTAAAAAAGAAACAAATATTTACTCACTGCAAATGTCAACATAAAAGTATAACCGATAAAAGATGCCATGGTTCCAACTGATAGTTCACCCTGCAGTCAAAAAGCTTACTTTGTTTAAATGATAATTTCGTCAACAATAATGAGAATGTTAATGACTAGTTACTCTGGCGGTAATTAGAACAACAATG
Organism: Pinus taeda; assembly: GCA_000404065.3. Lineage (NCBI taxonomy): Eukaryota > Viridiplantae > Streptophyta > Pinopsida > Pinales > Pinaceae > Pinus > Pinus taeda. Next base: position 138,819 of record APFE030595928.1, read on the forward strand.
AAATATTAGATTGGTGATCACTTTCAGATCTAGCTAATTAAAATTAATAATCTCTGATCACATACAAGCATAGCAGTCTAAAATTGCCCATCATAGAAACCATATCGTTTGACCCCTTCAATAATCTACACTCTGGAGGTATTGGAATTTGGAAGTGTCTTAAGATAGCCTCTACCCTGTTGGCATAATCAATTAAAACACTACGGAATGTAACACCACACACACACACACACACACACATATAATATATACTATCTATCTATCTATCTATATAGTAAATATAAATAATTATAACAATCATAATAATGATTAGTTAGTGAATTGCATATAAGAGGCATGTCTCTAAGGACATGACCATTCATGATGTTGAAGAAAATGTAACCAGGTTCGGTATTTATACATGTAATTTTGATCTTTGTGCTTGTAAAGAAAAGAAATATTATTTTTGAGAATTATAAGAATGAGTTTCTTGCTCATTCCATAGGTCTAGGAAAGTCAAAGAGTCAAAGAGCTCTTCCTGAGCATTTATGAAATGTATATGAGTCAACCTAAAATCAAGAACAGCCCTCCAAGACCAGCACAATCCTCTTGATCACAAGCAAGCAAAACGATGAAAAGAATAGTCAAGTTGGCCAGTAAAATTGACATAAAGAATAGACACATCGGCTCACATGAAGTGACACAACAATTCGTTAACTCATGTCAGCCAGTGTTGTTAAAATCACGATATTATTGCGATATTATCGTTTTTTCGTGATTTTTTCAGCAAAAAGATAAAATCGCGCTTAGTACTCGGAAAAAAAATTTTGCCCGATTTTTTCGAAAAAAATTGTGGGGATAAAAAATAAATAAATTATTTTTTTTATTTTTTGAGGAGGTGACCCAAGCTACCCCTGTCACAAGTAGAGGACGTGATCTACCTCCTATAGCTCCTAGTTCTTCAACTTCTAGAGCACAGCAGACTCCATAGTCTACTGCGCCCTGCCAACTCCACCGACTTCTACATCTAGAGGGGCAAAGGAAATCAGTAGTATTAGACTTTAG
>APFE030595928.1:140548-157733 GCA_000404065.3 Pinus taeda
AGATTTTAGGCTTCTGTGGAAGTTTTTTGCAGTGGTATGATCCGGATTGTCCACAGTTTTTTGTTCATTGTGTCGACGTTTCAAACCCCAAAGGGGGTCCATCATCAGGACAAATCAGAAAGATAGAACGTTCTCCTCTCAATTTTTATCCTCAGGATTTCGAGAAGGCAGATCTCCTTCCATGTTTCCCCTCCGTACAGTTTAGATATTAAAAAAATTGAAAAAAATTGAATATTTTTGTACCAAACGATTTTTTCCCGATTATTTCCAATTTTTTCCCGATTATTATGATTTTTTCCGATTTTTTCCACGCGCCAATATTATCCCTGTAATGATTAATGCAACATTGATGTCAGCTTGCATGCATGGACATACACCTATAAATAGGCAGCTGGGGTCACCGCAAAAGAACACAGAAGGATCTTGCATATCTCTGAAGAAACTCGGATAAGTATAGGTCTGGACTTCGCATATTTTAAGGAGCACTCTCTCGGATAAAGCACAGTAGAGATACCTTATCAGACTCACCTGAAATCTCGTCAAGGAGTCTTAGTCTGCTTGCTCCAGGCCTTGGTGCATTACTGAAGCAGCATATTTCGGTGTAATAACAAGTGCAGTCACAAGAATACACCCTCGGCAAGAAGGATCTCTATCAAACTCTGTCTTGGCCTTCATATCCCATAAGCACAGTAACTATTTTGATAATTACTGTCTCACTGTCTTGGAATATACATAATAAAGAAGATCGATGTGTTCTCTATTGTAATGAAACAGCCATGAAGCTTATAGCTATGATGAGTTTCTCAGTGGAAGTACAGGGATATTCTCAGTGATGTTGCAACAGTAATATATGTCTTCATGGTACAGTGAAGATGATGATTTCAGCAGTATGAAGAAGAGGATTGGTGGCTCTGTTATGGAGTGGCTCTGTTAGTAAAGGGTCATGGTCTTGGTGTTCGTCAATTGGAATCTCTATAAGAAGAATTTTTTGCGGGTTTTCCTCTCCATGAAGGAGAGGTTTTGGCCCTGGCAGAATGCCAACTTATTGTGTTCTTGTCTCTTTGTTATGGTAGCTATTTAATGATTAAAAGAAGACACACTAATGATTAACAAGCTAAGCATTAATAGTTATCATGTAAAGGAGAATTTCATTAACTTCATGCCCTAGATTCTTCAACATGGTATCAGAGCTATGGTCGCAGTCTAAGGAAGGGCACAAAAGAGACACTTAAGGATCAGCTTCAAGAAGGACATCAGAACAAGTTGAAGGAATTGAAAGATCAGTCTTCAACAAGCAGTATACAACAGCAAGACAATTCAAGATCAATCTCAGTTAAAGTGAAGTCTCAATGCTAGTACTCAGAAGTCGGATCACTCTGAATCTTCAGATGGTTCAAACAGGTACAGGACCTCGGTGATGAAGTTCTCCTCTATCAGTCTCAATAAGCACAGTGAAGTATGATATCTCAGCATTCTTGTGATTACAATACAATCACTGTCGCGACCTCCTCATAAACACAGTCCTCAACATGCTCATGATGGAGAGATACTAACAAGTCTTGGTATCTCTGTCTCGGTAATCTCTCGGCATAAGAATGATGGTTTCAAAGACCCTATAGCACCACTCAGTTTCGATGGAAAGAATCAGGTAATCCCACAGTAGGGAACAGTCTCATACACAGTCTTGAATAAGAAACTTCAGCGATACTACAGTAATATATATATTTATATATATATATATATATATATATATTATATATATATATTGTCCACACAGCCATGACAAGTAAGATCTCGATGATAAACACACTTACATTCTCAGTCAAAAAGTAGTCATGATCCTAACATAGGTTATAATCTCAGTAAAAACTATGAAGAGACTGTCATGATCTCGATAGATCAAAAGGCAGATCTCCAATACACATCTCAATAAGATCACAGTGATGAAGTCGGTGACAAGTTTGAGCTCACAATACAGTGCACAATCCGAATGAACAACACTCATAAGACATCAGTGTCTCAGTGCAGTGTTACAATGATACACTTGTCACAGCTCCGAATCTTGTAGCATGATGCTCGGATCAGAGCATGAACTTGCTGATAATAAGGTCCACTTGTGGGATGGCAGTATCACGAGCATGTCAACGATGTGTTCAGTATAGAAGGAATCAAAAGTCATAATGCCAGAAGGTCTCCAAAGAAGTTTTGGTAAAAGGATACGAGTGGTTCATGATGGGAAGCTCAAGCAAAAGAAGCATCAAGGTGAAGATCTCCTCTTCACATGCCAAGTAAGTATCTTTCATGTTTTTGGTTTAATAAATTTGCCTTGCAAGGAAATAGAAATAGTGAAGGATAGTCATAGCCCTCATTAAAAAGGTCCTTGCATAAAATAAGGAGGATTGTAATAATCCTCATAGAAAAGAGAAATCATTGATGTCTATGGAAAGGTCTCTGAAAGTCAAACAGTGCCTGAATGTATCAAGAGACTCATAGGAATCATATGAAATCACTCAAAGGTCCTCACATGCTAAAAGAGGAGACATAAAGAGAGATATATGAAATTCTAGAAGATATACTCTCTGAAATTATAGTAAAGAAGGTCACATCACTTAGACCAACACAAAAGCTTAGTGCTCAAGAAAGAATAAGCATAGCTAAGGTTCAATGCCATAGAAAGACTTTGGAAGCTCAAATCACTAAGAGATGGAGGAAGCTGAAGAAAAGGGCCAAGGAAAGAGGGAGTAACAAATCTCTCCTATGAGTAAGATAGTATCCCTCACAAAAGGGTCCTATCATAAGCTCCTAAATCTTGTGCTATAAGATATGACAATGATAATAAGATGCATCATGGCATCATGGAAGCATTAGAAACAAGAGCTCGTGATATCATCATGGGAATCATGAAAGACAAAATCCATGGCTGACAAACATGTATGATATAGCTCTTGGGAACCTCAGTGGACATTGAAGGAAGGGAAGAAGTCATCTAAGACAAGGTTCATCATACATCAAGTCAAAAAGGAAACATCTTCCAATTGGGGATATACAAGATCCTCAAAATTCTCTGATGGAATCCTTGTCGAAGAATTCACAGGAACTCCAACTTGTGGAATCCATGAGTTGATGATGTGATAAAGCAGATCAAGGGATTGGAGATCTCTTCAATCAAGGAAGCTGTTGGAAGAAGCCTCCATGACCTGAAGGTAAAATAAGGTATGTATTCTTATGACATATGGTTGCATGTAACATGGATCATCAATTCTATCTTGAGAAGCATGATCAAGAGGAAAAGGATCTCCTCCTCTTAAAGGATGCAGGTAGCACAAGTCACACTAGATGAAATCAACATAATATGTACTCATATGAAGTATGAGGTGGTTAACTACAAATAAGAAACTCTGATTGAAAGCACCTGGGAAGGAAATGTGTGAGGAAGGAAGAAATCATGAGATATGCAACCCTAATGAAGGCAATCAACATCCAAAGACCAAGAAAATTGGAATAGGAAATCTCTCGGAAATATATGAAGACTTAGATGAAAGTCTGAAAAGGATGAAGACCCTGGACAATGGATATCTTTGGGAGATGTGTCAACATGAATGCAGGATGTTGATACCTACATAAAGATGTCATGATAAAGAGCCATGTAGCAAGGTACTATTTGATTTAATGTTATGTTTTGATATTCTTGAATAATATTTGGATGAGTGCATGCAGGGTTACTGGGACAAGAGTTGTAAGTACAAGTACAACTGGCATTCATGTTGTGGATGGAAATTCCTGAATGAATCATGATGGGAAATAAGTAGCTATATAACAAAGATTCCAGATATGTATCAAGAAGGCCACTTTCCATGAAGATAGGTATGACATGACGAACCGAGAAGGAAAGTGATCGATGGTTGATGCCCTACAAGGAAGAAGCTCAACTAAACTCTATGACATCAAATAAAGAAGTTGGTCAAGCAGCTGAAGGACCCACAAAGAAGAAGTTACTAATAAAAAGAAGAGTCCCTTGTTATGAAGGAGCTCGGACAAGTCCCTAATCAGGAGGGAGCTTGAATTAGATCACACCTGATTACAAAGGAGTGACAGTTGTGTTTTCCTATTTCATGTGTCATGCACTAGACCAGGACTAACAACCGTAAGTCTAGGTGAAGACCATGAATGGAAATGTAGACACATGATAGACACAACATTCTTGTCTTCACTTGGGAAGAAAGAATGGAGGATTGGGTAATCATCTAACATCCGATACTCTTTGAGGAAGTGTAGGGCATCCAATATAAGAGTAGGCAAGAGGACTGATATTCTTTGAGGGTTGGGAACCCAAGATAAGAATAGTCCTAGAAGTTCATACTCAGTGAACACGAAAGTGGGTATGTACCTTGAGAGACAATGATGAAGGCGTCTCTCAAGGTCTATAAATCATTGGTCTTGCCAGCATTGTAGCTCATGGTCTCATAGTGAGATGGAGTTGTTAGTCAAGGCCTTGCACTATGACAATGTTGGTTGATATGATGCTATACAGATGGGATTACCAATTCGATTCTTCTTATGAGAAATTCTTCAGATTGAGAATAACCAAGTACCATTATAAATACCTCCCTAGTTAAGAGGGAGTGTTGAAGAAAATGTAAGTAGGTTCGGTACTTATACATGTAATTTTGATCTTTGTACTTGTAAAGAAAAGAAATATTATTTTTGAGAATTATAAGAATGAGTTTCTTGCTCATTCCATAGGTCTAGGAAAGTCAAAGAGACAAAGAGCTCTTCCTGAGCATATATGAAATGTATATGGATCAACCTAAAGTCAAGAACAACCCTCCAAGACCAGCACAATCCTCTTTATCACAACCAAGCAAAACGATGAAAAGAATAGTAAAGTCAGCCAATAAAATTGACATAAAGAATAGACACGTCGGCTCACATGAAGTGACACAACAATTCATTAACTCATGTCGGCTTGCATGCATGGATGTACACCTATAAAATTGGGGTCACTGCAAAAGAACACAGAAGGATCTCGCATATCTCTAAAGAAACTCGGATAAGTATAGGTTTGGACTTTGCATATTTTAAGGAGCACTCTCATGGATAAAGCACAGTAGAGATACCTTATCGAACTCACCTGAAATATTGTCAAGAAGTCTCAGTATCCTTGTTACAGGCCTCAGTGCATTACTGAAGCAGCATATTTCGATGTCATAATAAGTGTAGTCCCAAGTATACACCCTCGGCAAGAAGGATCCCTATCATACTCTGTCTCGACCTTCATATACCGTAAGCATAGTCACGATTTTGATAATTACTGTCTCATTGTCTTGAAATATACATAATCAAGAAGATCGATGTGTTCTCTATTGTAATGCAGCAGCCATGAAACTTATAGCTATGATGAGTCTCTCAATGGAAGTACAAGGATATTCTCAGTAATGTTGCAATGGTAATGTATGTCTCCATCGTACAGTGAAGATGATGATTTCAGCAGTATGAAGAAGAGGATTGGTGGCTTGGTCTTGGAGTGGCTCTATTAGTCAAGGGCCGTGGTCTTGGTGTTCGTCAATTGGAATCTCTATAAAAAGAATTTTACGCGAGTTTTCCTCTCCATGAGGGAGAGGTTTTGGCCCTGGTAGAATGCCAACTTATTGTGTTCTTGTCTCTTTGTTATGGTAGTTATTTAATGATTAAAAGAAGACACACTAATGATTAACAAGCTAAGCATTAATAGTTATCATGTAAAGAAAAATCTCATTAACTACATGCCCTAGATTCTTCAACACATGAAGGGTCACTTGCTTAGGTATATAAGTGGGTCATCATTTGTAACAATTCAATCATCTCATGTCAATCAATGCTTAGCTCGAGTGGTAGGGATTGTTAAAATTTGGCAGCTCGGGGATGAATTTCTCCTAGAAAAAGTCACATCTTTCAATTATGTTTGAACCACAATTTTAATATGACTTTCTAAAGATAGTAAGTCACATCTCAATTTGGAAATGACTTTCAAAAAATAGAAAGTCACGTCTAAATGATCAAGGATGATCTCGACATATGGAATCCACTTTAAAATCAAATCAATCATGATTATACAAGTCAAGAATTAATATATTTTATCCTTACTAATATTATTATTATTATTATGATACTTTTATTTATAAAATAGTCTAAAGTCGTTCACCTTCAAAGGATTAATAAAAATGAATTCCCTCATGGTATAAGTAAATTAAATTGAGAATCTCTTACTTGGAAAATTGAAACTCTCTCTTGGAACAAAATAGCAACTCCACATTTAAGAGAATATAACTCTCTCTCACTAATTCAATGTATGGAAAAAGTGTAACTCCTCCTCATTAAATGTACTTGTAACTCCCTCATTCAATTCAATTTGTAACTCTCACCAAATATTCTCTCATGTTGAAGTGTAACTCTCTCTCTCTCTCATTCGAATTGTAACTCCCAAAGACAAGTATATCTCTCTTTCTATTCTTGGGATGAGTTATAATTCTCTTCGAGGGGTTTCTCCCTCATGGAATTCGATTCTTCTATTATTGGCTCAAGACATGAATTCATTTTGTAACTCCTTTCCTTTCTCATCTATTTAAGCAAGAGCAAGTGAGAGTTGAGAGTAGCATGTTGATTGTGAAGGAGAGCAAGTGTTGAGTGTGTGCAAGAGAAGTGTGAGAGCAAGTGAAGAGTAAGAACAATGGAAGAGTTAAAGGAAGTGTGAAAGACAAGATTTGATCAAGAGAAGGATATCTTCAAGAAGAAAACAAGAGCGATTTAACTGCAAGTTGTTCAGACATTGGTGACTTTATTCATTCTCATTCTCTCTTTCTTTGTACTCTATTGAACAATTGAAGAAATTTAATGGAAGAAGAATCATTTGGGCTTTCCCCCTTGAGGGGTTTTCCCCTGGTCATTGTACCAAAATTCTTAGTGTTTCATATTTGTGTTTGGTTGTTTGCATATGATCCTTAAGTTTATGTTCTATCTACAATTGTTGATCTGAAAAGTTTTGAAGAAGAAATTTGCATTCTAAGTAATTGTAACAACATATAGTACATTCAACTTTTTGCAAAGTACATTCAAATTTCTGCAAAGTACATTCAGTTCCGTTCAGTTTTCTACATAGAACTTTCAAGTTTCTGCAAAGAATTTTTTAAATTATGCATAGAACTTTCAGATTTTAACATGGTATCAGAGCCTTGGTGAAGACAAATCCAAAGAGACTAGAGATCCCTTAAAGAGACCCCACTTGCTCCTAAAGTTTTTTAATCAAGAGGAGAAGCTAAATGATGCTTCAAACTTTGGCATGTGGAAAACAAGGCTAGACATCACTCTTGAAAAACAAGAAGTTACTGGAATATGTTGAATACACAGTAGCTGATCCACTGGAGAATGTAAGCGTTGTTCTCAAATCCAAACATATAAAGGGTGAAATCAAAGCTAGAAAAATTATCCATGATTCTCTTAGTGATCATTCAGTGTTCTGCATAGAACTTTCAAGTTTCTACAAAGAATTATTAAAATTTTGTATAGAACTTTCAGATTTTAACATGGTATCACAGCCTTGGTGAAGACAAGTCCAAAGAGACCAGAGATCCCTTGAAGAGACTCCACTTGCTGCTAAAGTTTTTTTATCAGGAGGACTTTGTCCTACTTCAAGGTAGAAGAGAAGCTAAATGATGCTTCAAACTTTGATCTGCGGAAAATAAGGCTAGATATCACTCTTGAAAAACAAGAAGTTCTAGAATATGTTGAATACACAATAGTTTATCCACCAGAGAATGCAAGTGTTGTTGTCAAATCCAAACATAAAAAGGGTGAAATCAAAGCTAGAAAAATTATCCATGATTCTCTTAGTGATTATCTCATTACTTATGTTTCTAGTTTGAAGAAAGCTAAAGAAATGTATGACAAACTAATTGGCATGTTTGTAATTAGTAACTTGAACCAGATTATTACCTTGAAGAATCTACTGAAAGATATCAAGATGAACAAAGGGGAGACGGTTCAAGCATACTTCCTAAGAATGACCAAAATCAGGAATCAACTGTCAATAGTTGGTTTAATTGTACCAGACAAAGAAATGGTGTTGATTGCGCTTGGAGGTCTTTCTCCTGTTTGGGAGACTTTTATCACCACTATCAGTGATATCAACACTATTCCCACATTTAATGAGCTCCTAGGAAAGTATATCCAAGAGGAGGCTAGAATGAGCTCTAAAGCAGGAATTTCACATCATGAAGAAGGAGAACCTACTGCATTTTTAGTCTATGACAAGAGAAAGAAAGGTAATAAAAAAAAATCTACTTTCAAATAAAATAATAAGAATCTAGACATATCAAAAGTTATATGTTTTAACTGTCAAAATCATGGTCACTTTGTTCATGACTGTAGAGAAAGAAGAAGAGCACCTAGATTCAAAACCAAATCTGATTATAAAAAGGACTCTTCTGAAAATCAAAGAAAATACCATCCTAAGAAAACAATAAATCCAAGGTATAGAAATAATGCAGCGGAAACTCAATCATAATATTTTCTTGTTTCTTCTCTTTCCAGTTCTTCTTTTGCAGATTCATTTGATAGCTGGTTAGTTGATAGTGGTGCTTCGAAACATTTCACTGGTTATAGAGAAACACTCTCTAATCTAGTTGAGAGGGAGACTAATTTAAATGTTATCCTTGGAGATAATTCTACTCACCAAGTTAAAGGTCATGGTTCAGTTTCATTTCAGTTAGATGATGACAAATCTATTTTTTTGAAAGAAGTGTTGTATGTTCTTAGTTTGAAAAAGAATCTTGTATCCATATTTACTCTAGAAGATAAAGGAATGAATGTTGCTTTTATTAATGGAAAAGTTCTAACCTGGCCTTTGAACTCAAGTATGAGAGAAGCCTTCACTCTTAGATCAAGATGTGAAGGCTTTTACAAAGTCAATGATAAATCCATTCATGCATTAGTCCATGATACTGATCTTCAGTGCGAGTTATGGCACAAAAGATTTTCTCACTTACACTACAAAGCCATACCTCATGTAAGGAAGATAGTTTCTAGAATGTCGGAGATCAAAATTGATCATGAGAGAGTTTTCCCAAGATGTGGAAGTGGAAAGCATATAAAGGGACCATTCCCTTCAAGCAAAACAAAAACTAGTCAGGTACTTCAGCTCATGCATTCTGATTTATGTGGAACTATGTTTGTTACTTCTCTTGGTGGTTACTCGTATTTCATGATTTTTCTTGCAAGACATGGATATTCTTTTTGAAAAAGAACGAGGAAGCATTCGACATGTTCAAAGATTTCAAGGCTCTGATTTAAAATCAAACTGGAAAGTTGATCAAAGTTTTCAGATCTAATAATGGGGGAGAGCTCACCACCAATGATTTTAAAAAAAGAAACCAGTGTTTCATACAATCCACAACAAAATGGTGTGGATGAGAGGAAGAATATAACCATTATGGAAGCGATCAAAGCCATGCTGTGTGATCAAAATCTACCAAAGTTTTTGTGGGAAAAAGCTAAAAATATTGTTGTTTATGTGCAAAATAGAACTCCTCATCAAGCCTTAAACAATAAGACTCATGAAGAAGTCTTCATTGGTAAAAAGCCTGAGGTGAGTCATTTGAGAATTTGTGGTTGTCTTGTGTACTTCCATGTGCCAAAAGAGAAAAGGAACAAACTAGAAGCTTTAGGTAAGAAAGGTACATTTGTTGGTTATTGTGATAATTCAAAAGCTTATAGAATTTATGTACCTGGTCAAAGAACTATAGAGTTTAACAAAGACATAACATTTGATAAAGATGCAGCTCTTAGAAAAGCAGGAGACTCTCCTCCCCCTGCCATTGTTGAAAGACAAGTTGTTAATGAAAAAGAGTTTGCATCTGAGTCTGAATTGGAACCCGAGAATGAGCTTGTTGATAATCCAATGGGTTACATGGATCCTCTAGATCCTCCTACCAAAAAAAAACCACTATGACTACAAGATACCTTGCAAGATGTTGAACATCATGTTGCCCTAAGAGGAATGTTCAAAGAAAGTAAGAAGCCAAGTCGATTTCAAGGGTATGTTGCTGCCATGAACAACATCATTCAGGCATAACTATGCACCTTTGAAGAAGCTGCAAAAGAACAAGTTTGGAAAGATGTCATGATTGAAGAATACGAGTCCATCATCCGGAATGATATCTGGGAAGTGGTTCCTAGACCTCAAGGTAAATTTGTTGTCACTTCCAAATGGTTGTTTAAAATTAAACATGGTGCAAATGGTAGTATTGAAAATATAAGGATAGATTTGTTGCTAGAGGTTTCTCTCAAAAAGAGAGAATAAATTATGATGAGATATTTGCATTTGTAGCTCGATATACTACTATTCGATCTGTTGTTGCCTTAGTTGCTATCCAAGGATGAACTCTTCATCAAATGGACGTGAAAATTGCTTTCTTGCATGGCTTCCTCGAGGAAGAGGTATTTGTGGAACAATCACAAGGCTTTGAAGAGCATGACAAGAAAACTCATGTATGCAGATTGAAAAAAGTCTTATATGGGTTGAAGCAAGCTCCAAGAGCTTGGTATGCTTGCATTGATAGGAACCTGATAAAGTTTGGTTTCACAAGAAGCAGTGCAAACCCAAACCTCTACTTCAAGACGGTCCAAGGTATACCTTTGATTTTGGTATTGTATGTTGATTTATTCTCGACAGGAGGAGAACCTCTTATCCTCCAATGTAAGAGGGAGTTATCTTTTAAATTTGAAATGAAAGACTTTGGTTTGATGCATTACTTTTTAGATCTAGAGGTCAAGTAAAGACCTGGTGAAATTTATCTTTCTCGAGGAAAATATGTTGCTAAGCTTCTTGAAAGATTTGTTATGGTAGAATGTAAATCCATGCATACTACTATGGAAATGAACTTTAAGAAATTCATATGGAAATGAACTTTAAGAAATTATGTGGCAAAGCTGCAGGACCTAGTCTGGCAAATCCCACAGAATATAGACAGCTCATTGGTGCTTTGATGTTTTTGGTAAACACTAGGCTTGACATATGCTTTGTTGTAAACACTTTAAGTCAACATATGATTGATCTCTTTCATGCCCACTAGATTGCTGCAAAACATGTACTTAGATACTTGCATGGAACTATCAATCTAGGATTCAAATACACTGCTAAAAATGTAAGACTTCATGGATATACTGATGTTGATTGGGTTGGTAACTCTGCTGATAGAAACAACACTTCTGGGTGTTGCTTTAGCTTGGGATCTGCCATGACCTCTTGGATGACCGAAAAGAAGAAATTCGTAGCACTGAGTACAGCTAAAGTTGAGTACATTGCTACTAGCATGGCTAGTTGTGGGACAATTTGGCTAAGAAATCTTTTTGGGGAACTATTTGAGCAAGTTCCAGATGCAACAGTTATATATTATGACAATAAGAGTGGGATTCGTCTTGCAGAAAATCCTATGTTTCATGATAAATCCAAGCATATTGAGATCAAGTATTACTATATTCGGGATATGGTGCAGATAGGAGCAGTGAGGCTCCATCACATCTCCTCCGATGATTAGATAGTTGACATTCTTACCAAGCCTTTACCAAAAGGAAAGCTCTTGGTTTTTAGAGAGCAACATGGACTTATGGACGTGACCCTTCCGGGTAGCACCCATAGCTGATCGAGAACACTGAGCTGCCTTTCCTCTTTGTCAGAGCTCAAAGGATTAGGAAATGATGCTTGAAATCTCCTGAGGATGAGGGACCTCTTGTGTAGTGTGTGCCACAAAAGTAGGCCTCAATATCCATTCGACCCACAGTCTAGGATGTGGGAAGAGCCACCTATCTGGCCAATAGGTGTAGCGAGACTTGTCTATGTGACTTGTCCAGGATGCAGGTGTTCCACCACTTAACACTTGGTTGTGTTTGATTCTTGTCTATGTGATTTGTTTGAGTCTTGTCTATGTGATGTTTGTGTTCTAAAACCTAATTTTGAGATGAATATTGGTTCAGTGTAATCCTTGTCTATATGACATGTGATAATCCTTTCCTTTTCAAATTTGTGTCAAGTGGATGATTCTTCTTTGGACTGTGACTTCATTGTTACAGATGTTAAAAAGCAGAGTTGAGCTAAGATGAATGACAAAAATCAGAGGCAACAGAGATCTTTGATACAGAAAAAAATTCCTCCCTAAGAGTGTTAAAATTTGATAGCTCAGGGATGAATTTCACCTAGAAGAAATCATATCTTTCAAGTCTATTTGAACCAACTATAATAAAATTTCATTTCTTACATTTCAAGTATGACTTTCCAAAAATAGCAAGTCACATCTCAATTTGAAAGTGACTTTCCAAAAATAGAAAGTAACATCTAAATGATCAAGGATAATCTCGACACATGGAAAACACTTTAAAATTAAAACAATCATTGTTATACAAGTCAAGAATTATTATATTTATCATTATTAGTATTATTATTATTATGATACTACTATTGATAAAATAGTCTAAACTCATCAACTTTTAATGGATTAATAAAAATGAATTCTCTCATGGAATAAGTAAATTAAATTGAAAATATCTTACTTGCAAAATTGAACCTCTCTCTTGGAATAAAATAGTAACTCCACGTTGAAGAATCAAGGGCAATTAGGTGTAGTGTGTTTCTTCTTGAGTCAATCTTGACTTGATAACAATTTGTGAAGCACTTTTACAATTATCTTAACTTGATCTTCTTCTTATTATTAGTGTGTGTTTTATCAAACTGCTACCAAAAACATAAAGACAAGAACATAGATGTTGGCTCTCTACCAAGGCCAAAACCTCTCTCTCTTAAAGAGGAAAACCCTTTGGTAAGTTTCTCTTATTGAAGCTTCTTATTGATCAATGCCAAACCCTAGACCCTTGACTAAGATGTCCTCCAAGCACAAGTCAAGTCCTTCCTCTATTTTGCACTTTGTTCCTGACACACAGACTTCCTCCTTCCGACACTTTTCTTCCAAGCACTTCGTCCTCCTTCGATCTTTGTCTAGAGATAGACCTTGTTTATGTGATCTTCTTGATGAGATATGCTTCTTCTTTACTTAGAAATGATCTTCACTTATGAAGCCACCCTTCCCTTGATCCAACGAGGTTCTTCTTGAGATAGGTCTGCAAACTAATGTAACTGAATATCAACCCTAGTTTTGCAACGTGTGGTAGGAACCTTAGAGAATTAGGGTTATTTTCCTTCATTAGAGAGAGAGACTCCTTCCTTAGGCTTGGGAGGCCTTGTAGACTTAATTTTTCACCCAAACAATGATAATTCATGGACTGATCTCCGGTTGTTGTTATGTCGTAGACTTGCCCTCCTTTTCTTCGCATGTGCCACTGTTTCTAGCCCTCGAAACAGTCCTCTTCACTTCGGTCTTCTTCCTCCTTTCTTCGCTTGTCTTGGAGACCCTCAAACTTGTTTTCCTTCACTTACCTCGGCTTCTAACTTTTCTGATTTCATATCTTTCTTATTGGACGTTGAGAGGGAGTGGACAACCTCTATATATAGAGGATTGTCCCTCCTTTAGGCCGACATTAGGCTGACATGATGTCTTTAGGCCAACTTGACTGTTTCTTCATTATTTTGCTGCTTGAAGGCTTTTGTTGCAAGGGGATGACTTTGACTTTGCTTGGGGGTATTCCTTTGACCTTTATATCATTTCATACAGTGTAACATGCCCTCAAAAGGTCTTACATTAATACATTTTATGCAGTGTAACATGCCCTCAAAAGGTCTTACATAAATACATTGACTCTTTGACTTCCTAGAAGCACTTAAACATGTGCTTGACCTACTTCAATGAGCAAGAAACTCATTGATAAAATATCATAAAGATAATTTCTCTTTTCTTGAATAAATACAAATATCAAAGATACATTTATGAAGACCGAACCTAGTTATGCTTTCTTCAACGCTCCCTCTTAACTAGGGAGGTATTCATACAACATTACAAGGTGTTTGGATATGTTTCAATCTTGAAAAATTCACATAAGAGAAATCGGATTTGCAAGCCATCAGTTATAGCATCATAATAACCAACATTGTTTCCACAACAAGGCCTTGACTGACAGCTCTATCTCTCAATAGATCAGAGCACAATGTTGGTGAGACCAATGACTTATAGACACCTTAGTCATTGTCTCTCAAGGTACATACCCACCTAGGTGTTCATTGAGTATGACCTTCTAGGACTATTGTTATCTTGGTTTCCCAGCCCTCAAATAATATCGGTCCTCTTGCCTACTCTTGTCTTGGATGCCCTACACATCCTCAAAGAGTATCAAATGCCATGTGATTACCCAATCCTTCCATTCTTTCTTCCCAAGTGAAGACAAGAATGTTGTGTCTATCACTTCCTCTCAATTGAGGAAGACATGCCCAAGTATCCTCTGACAAGGTACTTGTCCAAGTTCCTTTGCATATGGGAACTTGTTATAGCTCCCTCTTAGCTAGGGACTTGTCCATTCATCAGCAACTTCTTCTTTGTGAGTCCTTCATATGCTTGATTTTTTTCTTCCCTTCGATGTCATGAAGTCTTGGTTCGAACTTCCTTTTGGTAGGACACCATCCATTGATCACTTTCCTTCCTGGTTTGTCATGTCATTGCTTCCTTTGTGGAAAGTGGTCGTCTTGTCCTATATCAGGATCTCTTGTCATCTAGCTACTCCTTTGTCATCTTGTTCATGCTTCAGAATACTCTTCTCATGGATGCTTTGTTGAACTTGCTTGTTCCCATGCTTCGGTTGAGTAGCCCTTTATGACTTCATCCTGTTATTGCTTCAACATTAAGTTTTGCTGGATGGCTTTCTTCATCATCACATCTTTGTAGAGTAGAATCAATTATCTGCACCTTTTGTATCTCCAAGGCCTTCATAGGTGTCAAGGGTCTTTCCTTCTTTTGTCAGAGTTGTCCTGCATTCTTTCGGGAGATATCTTCAATGGATCTTTGTCAGATAGTGATTCTTTGTGATCATGGTGTTCTTCACATCCTTGATCTCTTTCTTCACTCGCTTATTTTTGGATAGATTGGTCAACCATTTTCTGCTCCTTGTGAGAGCACTTTTTCATTGCTTGCTTCTAGGACTAGTCAGCATTACTTCTTTACTTGCTTCTTAGTCAGCAATCTTATACTCCTTATGTGAGTATTTTTCTTTTGTTGACCTTCATTGCATTGTACATGCCTTTGAGCATGTCATTGGTGAAAGAGATTCTTTCCTACTTGATCATGTTATAGAACTATTCCCATGACTCAATAATATATAAATGATAACATGACTAAACTTTGATGCATACATACCTCATCTTGATTCTCCTTTGATCATGTTAGCTTCATTTGGTTGTCCTTGGTGTGGCCCTTCTTGCTTCATCCTAGCTCGCCTACATATCATCCTTTTCTTGAATCCCATGAATGGGATTTCCAATGAGACATTTGCTTTTGTTTATGAATCTTCTTTTGAAGATTCCATCATAGGATCTTGAAGACCCTTACCCTGCAAATGTTTCTTTCCTTTTTGATGTTGAAGGTCTTCTAAGATTCTTAATCATGATCAATTTTCTTTCATTGTGGATGAGGTCCTATTCTAAGTATGCTCCTTGTACATGAATATCCTGAGCTATATCTACCATGATCCTATATTCTCGAAGATATTTCTAATCATGCATTTTGTTCTCATTATAAATATGCTACTTCTACATGAGTATCTAGAACTCTATGTACTTCATGTTGCTAGATTCTAGAAAATGTTTCTAGCCATGCACTTTTATTCTATTCCTACATGCTCCTATCCTACTCAAAACTTTGAAAGAAGACTTTAAGTAAAGAGTTTGGCTTAGTCATAGTAGAGATCCGGAGGATCCTCCTTTTGCTTCTTGTCTCCTTCTTTCATTTCTTGAGTCACATGAGCTTCTTCCCTCTTTCCTTTGTGGTTGTTGTCATTCTTTAGTTTAGGACAATTCCTCTTGTAGTGTCAATATCCTTGGCATCCATAGCATTCGATTTTGGACATATCTTTGTTGTTTGTTCTTCGTGGACCAAATTTGCCAAATTTACCCTTTCTTTTGGCCATGGTAGCAAATGATTGCTCCTTTGATCCCACATCTCCTTTTGCCTTTTGCTATCAAGAAGAAAAAGGTAATAGTGTTGATTGATTCAAGCAGTACCCATAATTCTATTCATTGTAAGATAGCCAAGGAATTGAATTGCTTCCTATAACTAGCACCAGAGTGTCAAGTGATGGTTGCAAGTGGAGGAACCATAAATTGCTCTAGAAAGTGAGATAATATCAAGCTATCCATGGGAGAATATGTATTGAATAGCCCAATGCTTTCCATTCCAATGGGTGGTGCTGATGTTTTACTAGGAGTCCAATGGCTACAATCTTTGGGTACGATAGCTTTTAATTTTCAAGAACTTTTCTTAAAATTTTTTTGGGAAGGAAAGGAAGTTGAATTGAGGGGTATCGAAGGGAAACTCGGAAAGATAATCAACTCTAACAGCATGGAAAAGCTTCTAAATAAAGAACAACAGGGTGTAATTGCACAATTATGTTCACTAGAGGATCCCACATCGAAATCATGTATTTCTCCAAACCTCCAAAATGTTTTGGACAATCATTCCAAGGTATTTGAGACTCCCAAAGGCCTCCCACCTATTCGTGGTCATGATCATGCTATTCATTTGATTCCAGAAAGTGCTCCTCCAAACATCAGGCCTCATAGATATCCATATGCCCAAAGGAGTGGGAACTCATTCAAAATTTGCAGAAGATCCCAGTTCAAACAATATTGTAAGAACTTGACAAGGAAGAAAAAATCACATTGGAACCTGAAGCAGTCACAGAACCGCGAAATTGACAACGACGAAATAGATCAATTTCAGAGTATCTTATCAAGTGGAAGAACTTACCCACTGAAGATTCCACATGGGAGGACAAGAATTTATACAGAAGCATCAAGAACTACTCAAGCGTTGAGGACAACACTTTTTGAAGGAGGGGCACGTTAAGTCCCTATAATACTAGTGTAATCCCTTATTGTTATTAGTACAACCCCCTAATTATATTGTTGTGCCCATACAATCCCCATATTGTTATTATTGTGCCCCATAGAAGCCCAATATTGTTATTATTGTGCCCTTACATTATTATTGTTATGTCGACT
>APFE030595928.1:163128-179023 GCA_000404065.3 Pinus taeda
AAAACAATAACATATAAAAATAAAAAATAAAATCCCAAAAATATGTCAATAACTAAATAAAAAATCTTAATAATTATGAAATATACATCTAAGACTAAATATGATCATCATTACATATTAGACTATTATCATTTATGAATTATCATTTGACATTTTTCATTTTAAATCTAAAAGTAAATTACTAAATTGAATCCATCATTTGACATTATGCAATGTTCCTTCTAAATTCATCATTTTGCATGATGCGAGGTACGTCTAAATTAAATTAATAAATTCATCATTTGACAATTGAAATTATGCAATGGACATCAAATTTTCAAAAACAATAAAAAGTAAATTCATCATATGACAATGACATTGACATTATGTTGAAGTATAAAATAGCCATAAAATACTAGACTAAAAGTAAACATGCGAAGCACTGAGCAATTAAATACTAGTAAATTTCTCAAAAAATACTAAATAATATTAATAAATACTAAGTTCTTAAGTGTTATATACTTTAAGTTTTTTTTTTTGTATTGCTTTATTATTTTTAAGTTTTAAACTTTAATATATATAATTATTTATTTATTTTAAAAAATTAGTTTTACAAGTTTTAAGTTTAATATAGTTTCATTTTTTTTTCATATATTTAAATTTTATCCTTCTTAATTTTTAATGTTTTATAAAAATTAGTAGATAAAAATGGGGGACGCATATGCATCCCCCGACGTCCCCTATCCCCCTGCAAAGGAGCCGCATTTCGCCACCAAAAAAACGTCCCACGGAGTTTCCCTAAAAAGGGGACGTGGGGGACACATCCCCATGGAACACTAAAAAAAATATTAAAAAAAAAAAACAGAAAAGAAAAGGCCACAACAGGTCACCCGACACTCCTAACGTCAAACCGACCGGCCACACAGCAGCTCAATAGGTCATTGACCAATCGTTGGTTGTTGTCGTCCGCTCCTCGAGCTGCCTTCCGCCCTTAAGCCTCCTTAGTCTTCTGCGAACCGTCCAACATAAGGACAACTATAGTCATTGCTCTACTCGACCATGTGTACACTGCCACCATATTCCGCCAACAAATTTCCGCTCAACCTTATACCAACTGCCAAATCACAATTCCTACAAGCTGCAATCTTCTCCCATGCTAGTCGCCGCTATTCATTCAACAAACGTTGTTTCATTAACAAACCGAAATTTTGTCTGCCTGCTAAAATTTGTACAACGATTCTCCATACATAGTCATTGACTTCCACATATCCACAATTGGTTGCAATTACAGTCGTCGAATTTAAAAGAAATTATTTTTTTTGTCATATGCCTACTCGCTAAAATTGTAGTCATCGTATGAATCACTAGTCTCTATCAATATCGAGGTTGAAAAGGAGACAAAAGGTCAAAGATTGTGACATTTAACAAGGCCGCATAGCTAGCGTTTCCTGTCGCTTAGTTTAATTACTGAAGTTTGAAACGTATAAACCAACTCCCACATTTTAACAGGGGTTACAAAGTAGAGTATCTCAATTGGTGATTACTTGTTCTATATAAACAATGAGATTAAAGGCCATGCAGGCAAACCAAAAAAGAAGTTTTTAACATTTTTCTATAGGAAGAAAAAATAACTACAAGAAATTACATTGAAATCATATTCAGTAACACTAGAAAACATACAAGATATCTCAAAAGTAATTTTTCAAGAAAGTAAAAAACCAATACAAAATATGCAAAGGGAATTTGACAAAATCACCGCCGACAAAAATGAAGAAGCTACTCAGCTTAAGGACCATTGTGAAAAATTACTAATGCAAATTAAGAAGGACAAGAAGTCATTGGAACAAAGTACAACAACTTATCGAGAAGGAAGTGTCGAAATATTCAAATGTAGAAATACCAATCCAATGAATGAATACTGATCCAGTGAATATCACAACTCAAGAAGATGACAAGCCAGTCTAAGTAAAACCATATTCTGATGTTGCAGTTCATACGATGAAAATCCAAATGAAGATTCTGTAACAAACTCAACATCATCAATATTTGAAGTAGATCAGAAAATTGCCACATGCATGATAAGGAAAAATCAAACAACAAGAACTCCTTATCGACATCTTAATCACAAGAGAAGACAACTCAATCACTACATATCTGTATCACTCGGAATAGAAACAACAAAATTATGTTCCAAAGACTACTAATGTCAATGCAATTAAGTATTGCGATAAATATTCGCACAAAGTATCCAATAACTGCAAGATTCCGCAAAAGATTAATTTAGGATGGTCAGATTCCTTCTCAGTTCGACAATTTTGTTTATCACTTAGAGGATCCTATCATCTTGTATCATCGAAGGTGATAAATCGAAGAATTCCAAAAGATGCAAACCAAAGAAACAGATGACACACCTTGTCAGCAATAAGTTTGAGGACAAAGTTTTCTGAAGATGAAGGCAATGTTTTATATATATATATATATATATATATAGAAATAAAACAATCACAATGATATTAATTATGATTTAGATAGAAGGGCATGTCTCTAAGGAATAACCATTCATGACGTGGCACTGGCTAGGTTATATAAGAGGGCCCTCATTTGTTAACATTCAATCATTCATATTTTCTGTGCATTTCTTATATAAAATATTATTGTCCTTTTTGAATTTTTGATCGGAGAATCCACAGTAAGAGAATTTTTACATCGGTGTAAAAATTCTCTTACTGTGGATTCTCCGATCAAAAATTCAAAAAGCACAAACCACAGATCTCTGAAATCCAATATTATTGTCCTATCATGGATATTTATACATTTCAAATCTTCTAAGTACTCTATTGCATTTACAAACTTTGTTCGTAATAGAAAAAATATGCATAGTCCTTTTATATACAAAAGTAATTTAAATATTTGCACATAAGGTCTTCCAACAACGTTGCACAATCACATGTTTTAACATTTGGTTCAAAATTCCAAGCGATCAACCTCTGCGTTCTTCCTGTTCAAAGTTCAAAGGGATCAACCACTGCATTATTCCTCTCTCATGTTGTGTGTAATGTGCATGCAACTCTTGCTTTAAGAGATTTCTATTATAACTAGTAACACCTAAATTTTTTCTTTCAGGGTATGGAATAAACATCATTTTTGTCATTGTCGTAAATATATTTGCATAAGTCGTAGAATGTGTAGTTTAGGGTGGCTCTTGGTTAATGCGTTGTGGAAAGGTGGGCACACTTAGGAGACAATGTATAGCTACCATAGGGAGTGTTACCTCCGAGATTCTCACTTGATGTTGAAGTTCCTAAACACAAGTTGTGAGACCCTAAGGGCAACTTAGACAAGCTACCCATTGTCACATTAATAGGCTTGCCTTTTCTCTCTTCAAACTAGATGAACTCTAGTTTACAAGGAAATCCATATTATTAACTAAGCTCAAGATGTTGTCGATAAAGTGGGAGCAAAGGAGCTTCAAAAATAGAAAAATAAATGGATTTTTTTTGTATTTTTGGTGGTGGATGAAAGGGAAGACTAGTTATTTATTTTGTTTAGGCTATGGGGTCATGCATGAAAATTTAGAGGGAAATTCTATGAAATATTTGGGCGCTGGTTGAACTGTAAAACCATCATCCAAAACAACCCTAAATTTGGCAGTAAATATCACAAACTAAAGGAAGGAAAGGGACTCTATAGCAACATTCACACTCAAGACAACACAAGGATGGCTTTGCCTAAAAGATCCAAACTATGCATTCACACTCGAGACATCTAGAGCATGAGTTCTTCTCTTTAGAACAAATAAACAAAGAAGTTAGAGAGTAGCATCTATCACACATAACCTCTTCCAATGTAACAAGATTACTATTTTATGGCCCTTAAGTAGCCTTTGACAATACAAAACCTGCAATAAGGCCACCAACATACTCCAAGAACATCTGCCACACATTCAACAAAGTTGTACATCCATTCCACAATAGATTAGATAAAGATAAAAACAATTGTATTCCAAAGCTTGGGAGCATTTTCAACTCACATCTTACAAATGGAGAGAGCAAACCTTTGAGTTCAACTTCTTTTACAATAAGGAATTATTTGTTTTCCTAGATCCAACAATCCTCCAAGGAATAACAATAAACTAACCTTCTAAATAACTTCCTTTACTAAAAGAAGCAATGAGTTGTTGAGACCTAGAATTTTCTCCAAGGAGATGCAATGATGTTCTCATGTAACTAACTCCATAAGGCAAATCAAACAATAGTAGAATAACGTTGTTAGTGAGCAACCATCTTCAAAAATAGCTCAATCAAGTGGGGTGAATCCTCTCGATTAGTGGAGAACCATGTCAAGGGTGCAACAAATGCCCCAAATTCCCTCAAGATGAGAGCTCCTCAAGATCACTTGAAAATATGTGCCAAGCTAAGTCACCAGACACGTCCATCTCCTCCCCCACCCCCCCACCCCCGCGTGTCGCGAATCCTACTTTTACAACATGATTCGAGCTTGAAATGTGTCCAACATGAATTTGACTCGTGTCCTATTCGTAGGACAAGAGTTTGACTTGAGTCGAACACAAGCCCTACTGGTGTCCTGAAATTTGGACAGGTGTCCTATGAAAAAACCAACCTGAAATCGATTTATTGCCTTATTCTCACACAATGTAGTCACAATTTTGGAGCACTCAAAGGTTTTGAAGAGCATCTAAGGGCAATTAAGCAATGTTAGAAGAGATTCCAAGTGTTGTGAATTAGATTTGTAAGCATTACTAATGCTATTAATGGTAAATGTTAAAGTGACATTCTCCTTTATATTTCATTTTCATCTTTTTACTTAAATTTTTAACATTACCATGAAATGACTTAGGATGTTTGAGAGTGGTTTCAACCTCATTGGATTTTATATGGAGAAAGTAGAATTTTAGATCCCACTCAAAATCTAACAGAATTAATAGTTTTCAGTTCCAGGATTGGGGGGCTACAATGTTTCCATTGTACTTTGTCATGTATGAGGGTATGGAAGTAGCATTTAATTAAGAAGACCAAACCCTCTATATACCTTGATGTTGGTGGCATTGATTGTTGAACTCCTCTATCATGACCATGGCAAAAAGGCACCCATCACTCAATATCTTGATTTGATGTGTTAAGCTTGTTCTATCTTATTTTAATGCTTATAGGGTGATGGTGATGATGAAGATCCCATCATAGGCAATGATTTTGATGATATATAGTACTAGTTATTTGTTGCAGCATGGGTTTTTTTTACTATACAAGCCATTTGAAGCCTCTTTTTTATTTATTTTTGGTTCAGAGATGGATTGCATTTGCACTCAATGTTATTTTGGTTCTATGCATTAGTTGTGTATTGAATTTGTATCATCATCATCATCTAAATATTTTATATATTTCCTATTTTATGTGTAATTCACTGATTTTTTATATTTTTTAATCTATGTTGCAGGAAGGGGCCCCCAAGGTGGTGTCCCTGTACCCAAAACTCCCTGAAACGCTGAAACACGATCAAAAAGCCTTGGTGGCATTTCCTGATCTGGAAATGCCACTGAATGCCACTGAAACGTTGCTATGGCATTTCAACCCATTTCTGCCTCGTTTCCTACCATTTCCCTGATATTTTTGCTTTTGCAGGCTCACTCAAGCGCCCAAGAAGGTTTTGAGGCCCTTCTATGGCCAAAATAGATTTAATATAACACTAAATTTTAACTCTAATCACTTCACAAACTAATTTATCTTGAATCAAATCATGTTCTAGTTCTGCTAAAAAAACAACTTGTTCTATTTTTGTTTATGAAGATGAAGATTAGAATTATAAGATATGTAATTGTACTTATCATTAGCGTATGTTATGTTTCATTTTTAGCACATATAGCCATGTATAAAGGCTGATTTTGGATGTAAAGCCTCATGTATAAAGGCTGATTTTCAAACCTTGGATGTACAACCTCATTTATAAATGATAATATTGGATTTTGAATCATTTAATCATCTATAAGTGAACATAGACTGGGTTTTCTTTCTAAAATGTCATTTATGTGTCTCATTCTTTTTTTCTTGCAAGACGTGTTATTAAATTATTTATAATAAAAAAAGTATATACATACACACACACACACACACACACACACACACATATGATGTTTCGCCTGACATTACCATTTTTGGGGTGTCGCATTTCCAGTGGTACCCATTTTGGAAATTTCAAATGTTTCGACGTTTTGTGCAACCTATTTTTTAATATATAAGATATAATTGTCCTTTGTGCCCTGTTCCAGGGGGTCATCTTGTCACGTGTTGGATACTCACATTTTCGTGTCCTCGTGTCAGGTGACTTAGGTGCCAAGGGAACAACCCAAGCCACATGTGTGGCTACTTCAAAGTGGATGTCTTCATCAATGTGCATGAAGTCTGCAATGAATCCTCCAAGTGTAGGATATCCTCTCCCACTAACAACAAGCTTAAGCTCCAAAGGAACATGTGTAAGTGAACCATAGAGTATGATAACAACCACCTTAATCTCCTCCAATACAAGTTGTTCCACTACGAAATGTGTACAATATCCAATCAAAAATGGCATGGGTGGACCAAGTAGGTAGCACGTCCCTCCTAAAATAGCATGAAAGTGTGGTTTTCAAACTGTAACAACAATTATATCACATGCAAGCACTTAGATCCCTAATATAAGGGTTCAAGCCACCAACCAACACCTCAAATCATGAGCAAGATGCTAACAAACAATTTGGAATAGGCAATAAACAACAATATAAATGATGAAGTCTCACATATGTATGCCAAGGTGGGTGAGCTCTCCATAAAAAATCTCCATGAGATCCCAAAGTGACATGTGTAACTTCTCATGACACAACCATTATATCACATGCAAGTACTTAGATCCCTAATATGAGGGTTCAAATGATCAATAAACTCTTGAATCCATGTGAAAATGCTAACAAACAAATTGGAAAAGGGGGTGGCCCCTCTCTAGCAATAAACAACAATATAAAGGATGAAGTCTCACACATGTATGCCAAGGTGGGTGAGCTCTCCATCAAAAATCTCCATGAGACCCCAAAGTGACATGTGTAACTCTTAACAACACCTAATGCATAGTCACAACACCTAGGCACCTGTCACAACACCCAATGCAAGTGTCCCAACACCCAAAGCAAATGGCTCCTCAAAATCCCATGAAGATGTGTGCCAAGCTGTTATAACCACCTCCTTGTACCAAGGACACCTCAAAACATGTGCCATGAAGCCTAATCTCCAAGAATAGCCATCATTAAATATGTGCCAATCAAAGGATAAGTGGAGTGCTTCTCAAAGATCATGATCAAGTGCCAAAACCATGATAAGTTACCCTCAAAACCCTAGGGTACTCCATCATAAACCCAAGTGGAATATATAAAACCCACATGGCAAGGAAGTGTATATCCATCATAAAGTACAATCTCGTCATTGAAGTAGGGCAAGGAAGCCAAGCACTCTAGCAAAGGAGTTTCACTATACAAAATGGCTTGGATCAATTCCTCTAATCCTGGAAAATAATGGAGTGCTCCATGAAAATCAATGTTTGATGCATCAAATATCACTATATGATCATGATAGACATCTGAATCGCTAGGTTGGTCTCATCATAGGATAAAATATCATCGTACACAGACCAAAACCACCTGAACCATCTGCAATATAAGCACAAGAGAAAAGTAAGTCTCCTCCCATCAAGCAACCTCTCCAAGCAAAATCAAAGGTGCATACCCTCAATCCATCAAGAACTCCATAGGCATCACGCTATAAATCATATCTTAGATCCAACGAAGGCCAACAAAACAATGTGGGTCAATCCCTTACAAGCAACAAACAAGAAGCTCATGTAGACCTACACAAGTGAAGCACTCCACTCAAAGGATACACAAGTCATGCTCCAGAGTGATGCCATACAGAGTAGAGCTCCAAGATGGTGTAGCTCATCAAGGTGTGTCCACAACTCTCCATCCTAAGCCCTCACTGACTCTATCACTCCTCCTAGGCCATGTATGCCACTAGGTCAATTTCCCCTACAAGAACAGTGTCACACCCCATGCCTCCTCAAGTCAACTCCAAGCCTCCAAGTAGGAATTCAAGCTACTCCACTTCCAACAGATGGAGCACTAATAGACCCTAAAGAAAATGGAGGAGGTGGGACAATATTAGTGGGGGAATTCCTCCCTATTCCTTGACCTTTTCTAGTTTCCATTGATGATTGAACCATCATTTCTCTTAAACGAGGAAAACAATGGACTTTTGTAGGAACAACTTGAATATTGGTGGACAAATCCACTTGCTAAACACTTGCAATCCCTTCTAACACTACAAAATAACCATCAATTGCACTCCAAAATGTCTCACACCTCCAACCTATTGAGTGAAATGAGCTCAAATGAAAGGGAAAATGGGTTTTTATGGGTCATGAGCAGTGTTGCAGGAATCGCCGAGGACATGCGGTTTGCACGTGTTCTGTAAACAAGAAACATGCTAATCATGTGTCGGGGACCTACCCTTGTTGATTTTTCACAAGAGAAATTGATCTTCTAATCTGATAATTACTTTCCAATGATTTCTTAATCAAGCCATCTTATGTCACATATATCATTAAGCAATTATACATATAAAATATCAACAATAATGAAACAATGACAATAGGATCATAAAGAGACAAGCAAGCACAAAAGAGACATAAATTTACCCTAGGAAAACCCAACAACCTTTTCTTAAGAGAAATTATTCAAATCAACAAAAAGTACAATCTGATTTTTCCAGTCAATCTTGGTCAAACATACTAATGAAACCAACACAGGTCAAAAATGGTCAAATGAGACGAAATTCGGCCTTTCTGCACTCACCCATAAATTGTTCAAGCTGAGTCAAACAGGTTGAAATTCAACCTCTTGCAGCTACCCAGAAAACTCAATCAACTTCAGTCAAACATGCTGAATTTTAGCCTCCTGTAGCTGCCCAGAAATTCAGTGAAATTCCCCAACATTGCGGCCCACACATGCAAGGTCAAAGTTGGTCAAATTCTAGCCAAACTCAATTGCTCAGAAATTTTCTTCCTCAAAAATTTCGACCTCTTCCTCAGTCTTCTTTGCACGTGTGAGAGAGAATGTGTGTTGTTGAGTCAGTGAGCAAATAAGGTGATCCAATACCCTTTTACAGTGATTTAGGGTTGCCCAAGTGGTGTGTCCTATTGTTGGGTTGACTTGTACTTTTGGAGGCAAATTTAAAATTAAAATTAAATTTAAATATCTTCTTTCAATTATCTTTTAGGGTCAACTTGAGTAGTTGGGGAATACCTCCCATGGCTATTCAAAAATCAACACTCCCTCTTAGCTAGGGAGGTATTCACCTTGACTTCCTCATATGTCCACTTTGTTGAAAAATTTCTCCGCCGCAAGAAAAGATTGAATGTTCTTGTTATGTTAATGTATCCATCCACTTCATCTTTTATTCTAGAACCATGTGGAAAGCATTTTGCATCAACTTCATGCAAAGGATCTAGTTACCCACTAGCCAAATACTCTTTGGTGATATGGTCATGTACCCCCTAATCGGAGTAAACACAAGTCTACTAGTCTTGGATCATCAACAATCCAATTCGTCACTTGGAACCAAGTTAGTATCCCTGATCAATGTTGAAACCCTAGGCCAATTTACCATTCCCTCATTTCATCACATGATACTTGAATGGTAAAACACTTGTCTGATGCTAAGAGGCACTCACTCTACCCACTAGCCAAGTAACCCTTCGAAATATGGTGAGAACATTATGGTCGAGGGAGCACTATGGGCCTTGATGCTCTCTGGCCAATCTCCCTAGCCACATTACATGGCACCTAGTCAATACCCTTAACCTAGGGAGAATATCTGCCCTTGATGCTACATGTTACAACATCTATACTCCCTCTAACCGAGGGAACCATTCTCAACCACTCCAAGCTTGCCCGTGAAGTAGGCAAACTTCATCTAGGACAAAGGCTTTGTGAGAATGTCAGCAACCTGCTTGTCTATAGAAATATATATATTGGATCTCACTGCTCCCTTTTGTACCATGTCTCAAATGTAGCGGTACTTGATCTCAATGTGCTTTGACGTATCATCATAGTCGTCTCCAACACTTTATAAAACAATCTTGCAAGCAACTTCAGAAGACACACTTCTTCACAACTCACCAAACTAGCTACAATATACTCAACCTCTACAGTGTTGAGTGTGACAGATGTTTGCTTCATACTCATCCAGGATATCATAGCAAAACCCAAACTGCAACAACATGTTGATGTGCTCTTCTTGTCTTCTGCATTCTCTGCCTAATATGGATTTGTACATCCCTGCAGTTGTACTTCATCATTTGAGATATATCTCAATCTGTATCCAATTGTACCATGCCAATACCTCAACACATGTTGTGCCACATGAATTGGCTCAACCATAAACTAATTAACTTCCTTTACTCAATCCATCACCATAGCTACTTTCCAATCACCCTGACTAGGTACTCCCTTTGACACTGAAACAAATCCTGCAGTGGTAATCTTAGCTACTTTGTCTATCATTGTTGCTTCCTAAACACTAAAGCATATATATTGTCTAGCATGGTCCACTCATAAATGACATACTCCTCTTAGAGACCTCACGTCTTTGAGCATCTAGTATGACAATCTCAATCCCGTGAAATCCACTTGGACAGCTGGTCCTTTCACTTTGTTTGATTGTCTGTACATCGTGGAATCCACCAAATCTGAATCAAAGCCTCTTAGCATCTTCAGATTGGTCACCATAGGAGTGTTTATGGACTTTCAGTCCATCATCCCAAATCTCTAAAGGATCTCAATAGTATACTTCCCTTGACCAAGGAAGTAATGTATCAAATCTGAATCCTTCATCTTAAACTCAAAGGTCAACTCCCTCTAAAGCAGGGCTTCCTGAGGTATTTTTGACTTATTCCTTTATCATAGAGGCAAATCCCCCTGCCACTGCTACTCCCTCTGTCATGTGAGTCCTTTGTTCTCGTCAGAAACAAGTCATATAATAACAAGACCAACCTTGTTAAAAAGGTTGGGATTGGCATTACACTTGATGAAAGCAAGACTCATCAAATATCCATCAATCCGAGAATATCATGCCTGAGGTCTCGTACAAAGCTTTCTTTAGTCTACAGACATGAGACTCCTTCTCACATACCTCAAAGCCCAAAGGTTGTTCTATGTACACTTCTTTCTCAATCACTCCATTGAGGAAAGCGGTCTTTATATCCATCTAATCTAACCTCCAATCCAAGCTATAGATATAATAATTTTAATAGAAGTGTACCTAGCAACTAGAGAAAATGTCTCTTCATAGTCCCCTCCCTCTTTTTGGG
This sequence comes from Pinus taeda, assembly GCA_000404065.3. Classification (NCBI taxonomy): domain Eukaryota; kingdom Viridiplantae; phylum Streptophyta; class Pinopsida; order Pinales; family Pinaceae; genus Pinus; species Pinus taeda. The sequence goes on from APFE030595928.1 coordinate 174,514, forward strand.
AGAACCCTCATGCAATGAATCTCGCTTTGTAGATCCACTTGGAATTCACCACTGACTTCCCTTCAGGTCTCGACACAGTTTCCTCCATCACGACATCCTTCAAACATTTTGGACTGTTGCCTCTAGACTAGAAGCTCTTGGCCCGATTCTAGATGTCAATACAATTTCTCCCTCTTGAACACAATCACTCTAGTTGAGTTTATGCTCAATCCTGGGAGAATCCTCTTGTCTAAAACTTTGCTTTGCTCTTCCTAATGCTTCCATTTGTTTCCAGAATCATTGCCTTGGCAACCTTTATGATGTACCTACAAACCTCATTAGGAGCCATGAAAGAAAGGATTATAACCAAGCAAAAGATACAAAGACAAGAGGCTGACCAAAAATAAAGTAATCATAATCAAGCAAGAAAGATATGAAGCACTTATCTTTTGATCCGACGATTGTAAGGAATTGTCAACTCCCTCATAATCCTTGCCTTCTTGTAGAAATCATTGAAATCTATCTGCAATTGTTAAATTATGGTATGCTCTATGCTTAGAGAAGTTTACTTCTTTTCTTCTTATTAACCACTGATTAGCAATCACATATACATTAAGTAAAGTGAAGATAGAACATTAAATGATCGACATAAAACAAGCCAAGACAAGAAACACAAGATGTGGCGGCTAGCCAGGGACAAACCCCAATGCGGGGAAACATTTTGATCAAATCTTCTTTTATCTTCAATAGTTCAGCAGAGAGAAATAGTACAAAATCAGAATTCTATAATTTTATATCAGCAGCAACAAACCCTAAATTTGCAAAGTCAAACTTAGTCAAACGAGATGAAATTGACCTCCAATATGCTTGGTCACTTTCTTGGGCAACTAGTCTTCAAACAGCCTGAAGAATCAGCCCTTAAACAGCCCCAAATACACAGTCAAACTGCAGTTGACTGAAGTCAACCTGCTGCCCCAAACTAGGGCAATCAACGTTGGTCAAACCTGAGGTCAGATTGCCTCGATTTTTGTGCCAAAAAATGCGGCCTACCTAGGAGAGGCAGCCACACCAAAAATGCACTCTTCTAAAGTCAATGTTTGGTCAACACTGGTCAAAGAGACCTTCAGCAGCTTCTGCGTCCTCCTTGCCCTACTGCGTCTTCCTTCCCACATGTGAGCTACTCCTTGTATAACCCAAAGCTAAGGAGAGAGAGAAGAAATGAGTGAGATGAGATGATGATAAAATGAATCAACCTCACTTGTATTTATATGATTCACTAGGCATGTGTGCCACACATTTAACAGTTGGCCAACCTTGACAATTTGTCAAGTAAATACAAATAAATTCATATCTCCATAAATACTTGTCGGAATCAGATGATCTTTAGATCAATCCTACACTGCTCGACAAGAGGAATCTAGGAAAAATATCAGCTGCCATAAATGAGATGACCCACATGGAGTTTGGCCCTAGTTGCCAATTTCAACACTCCCTCTTAACTAGGGAGAACTCCATCTGCTAATCTGTCTGACCGTCAATATTGTCCCAACCATCAAATGCACTACCTTGCACTACTGGCTCTACTCTGCTGAACTATGAAGAAGAAGAAATGATCGAGGATATATCATACCATCCTCCACTGACCCGAAGTCAGTCTCAGAGTGTGTATATCATACCATCCTCCACTGACCTGAAGTCAATCTCAGAATGTGCCATACCACTCTCACTGATCCCAAATCAATGGAGATCATCCTAGCATACGGAGTACGGTAGATACAATGATGCGTCCATCGATAGTACTACTAATGGTCCCTAACCCCATTTCCCTACTCATTGATCAGATGAGAGGTACTTCCCATGAGTCCTAGACTGCATGGGTAGGATGCCTCGACAGGAGAACTAATCATCCTCTCCACAGGAGAACGAATCATCTTGTCCAATAGTCGTCGCAGGAGAACTAATCATCCTGTCCCACAGTCACCACGTGGTGTCACAGGGGAAGGTTGAACCTTTCACCCTGTACATAGTACACCACCAAGGGATGGTGAGTCGCCTTGTGGTTGCATGTCACTCCAAGAAGTACCCCATGCCCCCCTGGAGCTCCCAGAGCTCAATATATGCATCATACACGACCCTCATAAGAGGGTTTCTCAACGATACCAAGTCGTTCTTGGAAAGTCAGGAATTTGACCTTTCCCAGGGGCTTCGTCAAAATGTTGGTGACCTATTCATCTGTACTAATATGTTGGAGCCTTATTGCTCCCCGTTGTACCATATCTCGAGTATAGTGGTACCCGATATCGATGTGCTTGGAGTGATCATGAAATACGAGATTCTCTAATAAACGAATCCTGCTTTGGTTGTCACGCAGGATCATAGTAGTATCCAATGTGAGTCCAAATAGCTCACTGAAGAGCTTCTGCAACCAGACCACCTTACAAGAGGCCATACTAGCAGCAATGTACTCTGCCTCGCCGGTGCTCAAAGCCACTGACTTCTGCTTCTTGCTCATCCAGGATATTGAGGCAAATCCCAAAGAGAAACAACACCTGGAAGTGCTCTTTCGGTCCACCACACTGCCTGCACAATAAACACCAATATATCTAAGTAGTCTCACATCTCCGACAATGTATCTCAACCCATGAGTGATTGTGCCACGAAATTATCTCGACATATTCTTGGTACCAATCCAATGTGTGTGGTGAGGCTCAACCATATGTTGACTCAACGTGTTGACTGCAAAGCATATATCCGGACGGGAGTTCATGAAGAACACCAATGCTACGACGAGTTGACGATACTCGATAGCATTTTGTAAAACAGGTCCGGCAGCACTACCGCTTAACTTCTTGAAGTCAAACTCCATCTTGGTAGTCACGGGCTTGCAGTCCACCATATCGAATCTCTCCAATATTTTCACCACATATTTTCCTTGAGATAGAAAAATCTCCCCGGGTTTCTGCCAGACTTCCAATCCTAGGAAATAGTGCATCAGTCCTAGGTCTTTCATCTCGAACTCGGAAGCCAACTCCCTCTTACATTTGAAAATGAGAGGGTCTGCACCTTTTAGAAAGAGGTCGTCAACGTACAGTACCAGTGTGAGAGGTTTGTCATCTTCAACCTTAAAGTAAAGGTTAGGGTCGGCTTCACTCCTAGTGAATCCTAGCTTCATCGGGTAGCTATCGATCCTCTCATACCACACTCGGGGTGCCTGCTTCAGCCCATAGAGGGCTTTCTTCAACCTGCACACGTGAGATTCCGAATCATGAATCTCAAATCCTTCGAGTTGTTCCACATAGACTTCCTCTTTGATCGAACCATGCAAGAATGTCGTCTTGACATCAATCTGATGTAGGTTCCATCCTCGCGAAGCAACAAGGGCTATGATCGAGTGGATGGTGGTATATCGGACAACAAGTGCAAATATCTCGTCATAGTCTATACCTTCCTTTTGAGAGAAGCCACAAGCGACAAAACGAGCCTTATACTTTTTAGCACTTCCAACAACTGCATGCTTTATCTTGTAAAGCCATTTTGAAGTGACAACTGCTTTGTCTTGGGGTCTGGGGACCACATCCCATACATCGTATGATGGACACATATTCCTCAGACATAATATCCTTCCATACTTGATGCTTGACAGCTTCTGCAAATGATGAAGGCTCATTTTGGATGATTGTGCTCATGATGGTCAAGTATCCTTGATACCTGACCGACTTCTTACTTTCCCGAAAAGTCCCTCTAGGTGCAATGTGTCCTTCAGCATCATCTAGTGTCCCCCTAAGCCATGAAGGCCTCTTCCTCGAAGAGGAAGGCTCTTGCAGAGGGGAATCAGTAGGATCCATAGGTTCTTCCACATCGGACATTGTCTCATCTTCTTTTTCCTTTGGTTCCCTGGTGTCAGCTTCTTTAGATCCCTTTTGAGTAGGAAGATTGTCAACTTTGCTAAGAGACATATCTTTGTCAAAGGTGACATCATGGCTAATCTCGATTTCCCTTTGACCAGCCACATAGATTCTATAGCCCTTAGTATTTTCGCTATAGCCCACGAAAATTCCTTTTTTTCCAGATGCACCCAATTTATTCCTTTTCTCCTTCCGCACATGAAAATATACAGGACTTCCAAAGATTCTAAAATGAGATACGTCAGGTTTCTTACCAGTGAACATCTCTTCAGGAGTCTTGGAACCCAATGCTTGGTGAGGGCATTGGTTTTGCACATATACGGCGGTATTCGCAACTTCTGCCCATAGAAACTTAGGAAGTCTTTGATCATGGAGCATAGCACGGACAACTTCCACAATCATACGATTCTTTCTTTCCGCCACACCGTTCTACTCAGAAGTATATGGTGTTGTAGTCTCCCTCTTAATGCCAACCTCTTTGCAAAAGTCATGGAACTCATTGGATTCATACTCAATCCCATTATCAGTGCTTAAGATCTTGATTTTCTTTTCAGTTTGATTCTCGATCAAGGCTTTGAAGTGATGAAACCAAGTGAACACTTCATCCTTCTTTTTCAAGAAGTATA
>APFE030595934.1:3511-26362 GCA_000404065.3 Pinus taeda
TATATATAGATATTCTCCTCGTGCCTAATAAAATAAAGCTAAGTGCATTTTTCTCTATTCTATGAAGTTAAATTTTTCATCATAAAAGAAGAAGATGATGGTATTAATGAAATATGGCACTAGAGGTAATCAATCATAAATCCCTACCCATTATGGGGATATCTCGTTAACATCATATCAATAACCACCACAAATTAATGGTGGTTTATCCTATGAAGTTAAAATTTTCATCATAAAAGAAGATGATGGTATTAATGAAATATGACACTAGAGGTAATGAACCATATGTCCCTACCCATTATAAGGGTATCCCATTAACATCATATCAATAATCACCATAAGCCAAAGGTGGTTTAAAATGCATGATAACAATACCTAAATATAAAAAAAAGGTCTATGTGTTATCCTTGTGACCAGACTATAGAGTCAACTTGCTAATGCTACCTCCACATCCAATATTGACATCTAATAGTTGAATATAGAAAGTTGATGTATGATAGCATAAATAACAAGTGACTAAGAGTCATTATGTTAACTTCAAGGAATATTTCAATGTTAAGATAAACAGTTGATGCATGGTAGCCTAACTAACAAGCGACTAAGAGTCATTATGCTATATTTAAGAAATCTTTCAATTTTTAGCTAAAACCCTCATACCAACCAATATATTCACTAATTGTGTTAATAATGAGTGAATACCTCCTAATAACTTGAATGTTCTAGGAAAGAAGAAACCATCATTAGTGGACTTGTAAATTATTTGTTGTGTTTTCTTGAACAATTGGAATGCCTCCAAACATTCTTCTACTACAAATAATTTATTATTATTAATTATACTCCAAGAGTCCCATTGATTCATTATCCATGATTAAGTTATTGACAATATTTAGATTACTTCTACGTGCCTTGAATTTCTAGTGACTAGGTGTGGATTTTTTTTATACACTGTTTTAGTTTTAGGTCAAGTCAAGTTCATGAGCAGCCGACCAAATACTAGAATAGATCTATATTAATCTTGTAAGCCTTTATTTATAAGTACAAAGAGATAAAAACTAAACCTCGAAAAATATTGAAATTTGCATCTTAAATTTTTTAATCATTTATAAATCTAGGGTTGACACAAGTAATTTGTAGAGCACTATGAAAAAAAATGTGATTCGGTCGTCTATTATTAATGTATTTTTTCTGAAAATAACACGATTGTGTATAATCAATTTCCTGGACATTACTTGACTTCTAGTTTCATTTTGGCAATTAACTTTCCTTCTTTTTGTAGGACATTTTGAAAATGAGATGTGCTTGTATATTATTTTAAATTTTTCCCCAATTAAAAGTAACACTATCTCTGTAATTGTTGAAAGTTTCCGCATTATCTTTTTCTTTCTTGCGCTAAATGTGCATCCTCTCTTGCACATTGTTTATGCCTCATGAGGAATGATATGGATTTAAATATTTTCTACCTTGACAAATAGGATTTGGGTGGAAGTCCCTAGGTTGATGGAATTACATCTTTCTTCTCTTTGATAGTAACAACACCTGATGGTTTTGCTTGTTAAGTGGATCAATTTGGTGTAGTGGTTAGTTTAATTGTATAATAGAATGTTTTTCTAGCATCAAATCTCACTGTCGTGTATCCCCTTACAGAATGTAAGGTTACTAAATTCATGTCGATCATTTCTTCTGCAAATATGTATATTTTTCCCACTCCAAAATAAATTGTGTTTTCCCTTTTCTTATTAACATATATGATGTATTTAAATCAAATTACCAACATGCTTGATGAAATACAAAATTTTTTAATAGATAATTATTTGAACAGTAAGGAAGGGGATAGTTATAAAATTAGGCAAGTGCATGGAGGACATTGGATTCATCACCACAGAAGCAGGAACTAGCAATGCAATTATATTTCATGGAAAAACTATATACATAATGGAGACAATTGTTGGGGAAGTGTCTATGATTTTACAATTTGCTTATGCCAAATGTAAGATTAGAGAGAAGTCGTGGGTACCCAATAATGCCTTTTTTCCTTTATTCTTGCTTATTTTAGGTACCCATAATGCAATATTAACTCCAAATAATGTTAGAACAATTATGGGAAACAATGAGGCTTTCATATTTATGCCTAAAACCACCAAGATTTTGTGTCCATTTACTCGTGTAGAACAAAATTTAAGTTTGTTTAGCTGGAAAAATTTATCCATAAACTGTAAAGAAAAGGATGGTTATAGAACCTGTAGCTATGGATTTTCTTCTACAACTATATTTTCAAAAGTAAATTTTGAGTACTTTGATTTAGAGGTTAGGGGAACTAGTTTGGGAGCACTTGTAAGTGATGATGAGGAGAAAGTTGTGACTGTCTTAAGTGGGTCCCTATTATACTATTGTGTTGTGCGTTATATTCTTTCCTTGACTAGCCCCACGCACCAAGCCAGGGGGTTAGAGGGGGCTGATTGGCCCCCCCTTCACTGTGCCAGGTGGTTCACAGGGGGTTGGGTAGCTCCCCCTGTTAGGGGGTTTGAGGGGGGCAGTAGCCCCCCCTTTATGGGGTTCTCTTGGGAATTTGTTTTTTTTACCCTATATTAGGTTGGCGGACCTACCTATGGTTTTGTGCATGGTTTTGCACATGGTTTTGGGCATGATGGTTTTTTTCCCATGGTATCTTATAGATCCAGTCAAGGGAACTATGGTTATGTTCTTATTTAGGGTTAGTGGATTGGGGTTTATGGATGCTTTGACATGTATATATATGTATTGTAACATTGAAAGGAAAATAATGAAAAATCAATCTGGTAGTCCCAGTTTTGCGATCCACGGGAAAATCTCTATGCATATTTATTTTATGTTTTATGCTCTCACCATTGTTTATTTTCTACTTTTAAGAATTTGTTTGCAAGTAATTTTTGTACAGGGTTAAAATCTACATTTGATATGGGATTTTTTTTTCCTTTAAGGGAACACCTTTGCTATTGAGTGGTTTTTCTTGGGCCTGTGGTATACCTTGTTCAGTGGGAGATTTGAGGGATCGATTCTCCCAATGAAAGAAGATGGCGAGTAGTGGAAAGATAGAGATTGAGAAATTTAATGGTCGTATTTTTGAGTTGCAGAAATTCAAGATGGAGGGTCTGCTGGTGGATGGATTAGTGGATCATGGTAGATCTGGGTACTAAACCAACGACAATGTCAGATAAAGATTGGATGAAGTTGGATCAGAAAGCAAAGAGCACAATACAATTGTGCATCTCAGATTTAGTATGATTGAATGTAGCGGGGGAAGCTACAACAAAGGCTTTGTGGGAAAAGTTAGGGAATTTGTACCAATCTAAGTCTCTCACGAACAAATTGTTCCTACATAAAAAGATGTATAACCTAAGGATGAAGGATGGAGACTCGGTGACAGAGCATCTAAACGCATTTAATACTGTGCTAAGTTAGTTGTTGTATGTCGATATTAAAATTTTAGACGAAGATAAGTGCATCAGTTTGTTGTGTTCTCTACCAAATTCATGGGATAGCCTAGTTGTTGCAATAGGTAGTAATACAACTACCTTGAATTTTGATGAAATAGTTTCATCCTTCCTATTAGAGGAGATGAGATGGAAAAATATAGAAGGAAAAAAATGGAGATGCCTTATTTGTACGAGGACAGTCCCAGAACAAAAATAAAAATAAGTCCTCAAGTGGGAGATCTAAATCTAGAGGAAGATCTAAATCTCTAGGAAAACCTGTAAAGAGGTGCTCGAAATGTGGAAAGGAAGGGTACTTCAAAAAGGATTCTACATCTAAAGCTCCTGTGAAAGGAAAGGGATATGATGATACTACTTCTGCAGAGGCAAAAACAACCTCAGATGAAGATGAGGATGTGTACTTGGCTTCTTCTTCAAGTACATATGTAGATCATGAGGCATGGTTGATTGACTCTGGTGCATCTTTTCACTTCACTCCCCATAGGTATTGGTTCTACGAATATGAGAAATATGATGGTGGTGATGTCTTATTAGGGGATGACATGAAGGCTAGAATCATTAGTAGTGGAAAAATCAAGTTCAAGTTGCAAGGTGGAAGGATTAGAACACTTCCGGGTGTTTTGCATACTCTTGGTAGCAAAAGGTTATTCCCAGGTGTCAGGAATTGACTTTAGTGATATTTTTTTTCCTGTTGCCAAGGTAGCTTCTATTAGATTACTTTTATCTATTGTTGTTTCTTTTTATTTTGAGGTAGAACAGATGGATGTGAACACAACATTTCTTCACAAGGATCTACAAGAAGAGATCTAAATGAAGCAACCTGAAGGCTTTATGGCGAAGGGTAAGAAAGACCTAGTATGTAGGTTTAAAAAAGTCTTTGTATGGGTTAAAATAGTCACCAAGGATGTGGTATCAGAAATTTGATACATTTATACATGGACATGGCTTCACCAGAAGCAAAGAGGATCACTATGTGTATTTTAAATTAATTGGTAACTGTGTTATTTATTTGGTCTTGTATGCAGATGATATGTTGTTGATTGTAAATGACAAAGAAATTATCTAGGATTTGAAGACCCAATTGTCCTCCAAATTCGACATAAAGGATCTCGGTGTTGCAAAATATATTTTGGGCATGGAAATTAAACGAGATCAGACAAAGAGGAATCTTTGGTTAAGCTAGAGGAAGTATGTAAAGACAATATTGCACAGGTTTAATGCAAGGTAGTAAACCGGTGAAGGTTCCTATTCTTGTAGGTGTAAAGTTATCTACTGAATAATGTCCCCAGACATAGGAAGAGGAAGAGGTCATGTCCCATGTTCCATACGCAAGTGCAGTCGGTAGCTTGATGTATGTAATGGTTTGTACTAGACCAGACATTGCACATGTAGTAAGAGAATTGAGCAGGTTTATGTGAAAACCAGGAAAGGAGCATTGGACAATAGTAAAGCAGGGTTTCATGTATTTGAGTGTAACTAGTGATTATGGTTTGTATTACAAAGGTAGACCAAGATTAGACATAGTTTTGGACATTTGTGGCTTTGTTGATGCAGACTACATTGGAGATTTGGATTAGAGAAGATCTATAAGTGGGTATGTGTTTAACCTATTTGGAGGTGTAATCAATTGGATGAGTAAGAAACAATCTGTAGTGGCACTATCAATTACAGAGGCAGAATATATGGCAGCCCCTTATGCAAGAAAGGAATCAGTTTGGTTGTAGAAATTGTCTTCAAATATGGGGTTAGTACAGGGAGCTATAAGGATAGACTCTGATAGCCAAAGTGCAATTTTCTTGGCAAAGAACCCTGCTTATCATTCAAAGACAAAGCATATTGATGTTCAGTATCACTTTGTGAGGGATATGGTTGAGGACAAAAAGGTGTTGCTGGTAAAGGTGGACACTTTGAAGAATACTGCAGATGCATTGATGAATTCTATGAGTACTAAGAAAATTTCTCCGGGTAGAGAAGCAATGGGCACTACAGGGCTAGGATAATGACTAAGCTCTCCTGTTGTTGGGTGTGTGTTATATACTTTCCACAACTAGCGTCATGGGCAAAGCTCGGGCTTTAGAGGGGACATGACCAACCCCCCCTTCATTGCGTCGGGCATAACCGGGTGGTTGTAGGAGGGGCGAAACCCCCCTATCAAGGGGTTTGAGGGGGGTGGTAGCCCCACTCTACAGGGTCGACGGCAGCACCCAGAGAAATTTTTTCCTGGACCCTATATTAGGTGGGCGGACCTACCTATGGTTTTGCACATGAGTTTTGCACATGGTTATGGGCGTGATGGTTTTCTGCCCATGATATCTTGTAGATCCGGTCAAGGGAACTATGGTTATGTTCTAATCCAAGATTAATGGATTGGGGTTTATGGATGCTTCGACATGTATATATCTGTATTGTAACATTGAAAGGCATATAATAAAAAATCGATCTGGTAGTCTCAGTTTTGGGATCTAGGGGAAATTCTCTGTGTATATATGTTTTATGCTTTATGCTCTCGCCATTATTTATTTTATGTTTTTAAGAATTCCTTTGTAGGTAATTTTTATACAGGCTTAAAACCTACATTGTGGAAGTGCCAGGATATCAAGAAATGAGTGAGATGGATATTCATGACTCAATATAGATTCTTGTTGGTGCTTGGAATGCACCTGTTCCTGCTTATCTACACACTAAAGCATTTATTTATGTTTGTTGGAGGAGAAAGAAGATGGTAACCAAAAATAATTTTCGGTAGGTAGGGGACTTTTTAGGTTCCAAACGATTGTTCTACAAAGATAGAAGGCATATGATCCCTCTAATGAAAATAACTCTGATGTAATTTTAATTAATGCTTTATGGATATTTTTTGCAAATACTTCCTTCCAAAATATTTCTGGAGGAATCAGAGAGTTTATAGAATTAAAAAAGTGATCCATGTCTCATGTGGAATATTGGAAAGGCCCCAACGACTTTTGTTGCAATAGAGGTGTGTGGTTATGATGAGCAGATTGATTGGTTGTTCAATGGAGACCCAAATGCTTCGTCATACTATATTGCTGGAGGCAGAACCATGAAGAAGAGATGAATTATCTGGTGAGATTTTGGGTTCAAATCAGTGGATTTGACAACATTTTTCTCTTTTTTTAAACCTTGTTTATGTTGTGAAAAAATATTCTTCTCATGGGGTTTCAAGTCTAGAGATGTACAAGAAATGTCGGTTGGGAATCAATTAAAAAGCTTAATATTTATCTTAGTGGCCACAAATTCCTGTGAAGATGCAATTTTAAAAGCTCCATCTCAATCATAATTGTATTACTCATAACTAAATTGTGCTACCCCATATTTCAGTTTTGGGAAGGGGAGATTTTGGCTATCAGGTTGCTAACATGATACAACATTAAGAAAATAATTGAATTTTGACTCCATTTATTCGCCTTTCATGCAAAAATTCATGTAATCCATTTATGTATAAGGGATGTCTCAATAGTAACTGAAATATAGCAATTTGGCCACTTTTGGATAGGGTTTAGCTATAGTAAAAGTCACACAGATCATTGTTTGAGTAAAGTTGTTAATAAACTCATTTGCATATATGCATACATTTTTTTGCCTTCACGGGATCTTTTTTATTTCTCTATGGGAGTTGAATGATACTACTCTGAGGTGAGAATCAACAACAATTTCTCCTGAGAACTATATGATTTTGATATGGGACAAGAAAAAGGGGGACTTGTTGTGTCATGTTGGAGAATTTTTCAAATTGCTTAGAAGGTCAGAGGATGGACTACTTTATTCTTTGAGGAGTGTAGACTCACCATCTCCTTTTCATCGATGGCTTCCTTTGGTACACCCATGGAGCTTTCATTCTGATCTAGTGCTAACTTCTCAACCCTTGTGTCTAAACTTCTTCGACTGTCTAAATTGATAGAAAATCGACTGTAAATTTCTTACTCTTGCTACAATTGTCACTCCATCAGATAACACGTTGTTGAAATTTCCATTGCATATACTCGATGTTAATGTATCATTGTCGCGCCTGTCATGTATCATGTATCGACATAAAATGGAGCTACCCTCCAACAAGCGTAACAATAACAAGGCAAATGGTGTAACACAGTTTGACAAATGTCACCGGTTGTAACAAGAGGGAAGTTGAAGCACCACTGCGTAGAACCAGACATATGGAAAACAGTTCCGAGGCAGAAAATTAACTGAAACCTGTGATGCATAACAATGGTTGAAACCCCGCGTTGTGTAATAATGGGCTGCAATTTTTTTTCTGAAACCAACCATTTCATATCAACGGCTGGAAGTGTCAGACATGATCAAATGGGTCAGGGTAGAAGCGTCGACAAAGGTTAGCCTAGCCATTGTAAAAAAGGAACGTCTATCGGCGTAATTAAAATACATATGTGTGTGTGTGTGTGTGTGTGTTTATTATAATGTAATTATTTAATTTGTAAGGGATGAGATAAATATTGGATAAAACATATTATAATTTCTCCAATATTTTTCTCCACCCCATCATGAATAATAAAAAAAATTATTCATGTTAATATTGTTATATTGGATTAATGTGGTTATGGTGGTCTTGAGACTTACATTTGAACATTTACATGGTGTATGAGCCCATGATTGTGGATACACATCAAACTTGGATAATAACGAACAAAAATGGTAGAGAGAGAGAAATGATATTTTCATGGAAAACAAAAAAAATTAACAGTGGTATCAATAGAGGGGTGCTATAAAGTTATTAGGGAGGTGTTACACTTAGTTCATTCAATTAATTATGCCCATTTATATCAAATTTCTAATCACCCATTTAAATATTATATAATATAATTTGTCATATACTAGTGTGTGAGTTGCAATTGTTGGATCATATTCATGAAAAAATAGTAGTTTCCATTTGCAAGTGAGAGTTGAGAAGAATTTTCCATCCACACTCATAATAATTCATGCATGTTATATGTTTTTTTCATATGAAAATTATACATTACATGTTTGTTTTTATACGATAAATGATGCATTACCAACCTTTTTTTATAATATATGAAAAATGACGCTTTTGTTACATAGCTTCATTTATAATATCACACTTATGAAGCTAATAAAATAAAAATTAATATACCCTCGATCGGGGCAGCGAAGTGGGTAATCAAAACAATTATGGAAGTCAGAGGCCAAGAGGCGAAAGGATTTCCTACCACTACCCACACGGTTATATCGCAGGGCGAGGTGGAGTCCCGCATGTTTGCAACGACGTCAGAAGTGAGAAGTGGTGTTAGGTATGTAGGTAAGAGGAGAGGTGGTGAGGATGGCGACATAAGGTGGATGGGATGATAGGTAGGTAAGGAAAAGTATGAGAGGAACCGTAGAGAAGGGAGGATAGCTAGATTGCAGGGTAGCGGGAGAACGAGAGTGGAGGACCATCCATACTCGCATTCAGCAAGCAGGCATAGAAACCACGGGTACGTTAATTATTTTCTTTCTGTAATTCGTGAAGGAAAGTCCAATATGCCGGGTGGGGGAAGAAATTTGTGCCAGGTGGGGAAAGAAATACAATGGGGAGATGTTATGCTGAGCAGAAAGAGAAAAATAAGTGAGGAAGAGTGGCCCTGTAGCTTTGCGTTGATGCTGGCTAGGCTTGAGGGCATAGAAGCTAATAGGGAGTGGTGCATTTTGCTAAAGGCAAAGGCTAGCGATGGTAGAGAGGATTTTATCCAAGTGGAATGGAGGACTGAGGGTCCATATAATTTGCTCAGGCCGAATTTCTAGGTAGATAGGGGGAGCTATGACAACAAAGAAGAGCAAGCCTGGGAGGGGAAGCTGGGTAGGAAGCTAAGCAAGGAATGGGTGACATGCAGAGGAGGTAGCGCTGCGAGGAGAGGGAGTGGCGATGGGAAGCAAGGCAAGGGGAGGGAGGAGAGTCTCAGCACGAAGGTCCCTTCGTTCGCTCTACCGGGGTCGCACAGGGAATGGGTTAATCTGAGGGACCTCAATGCAGGAGGAAGGGACAGTGGAGGAGAGACATAGACTAAGGGTTTGACCGAGAGGCCGGTTGGGGTGAGCAGGGAAAATGTGAAGCCAACCCCTGGTCCACTTAAATGCCTAGGAGCAACGGAGTGTGGGCAGAAGGGAGGCAGTGACGGAGAACAAAAACCCCACGAGGCAATTGGCATTTGGAGTGGTGATGGTTGTTTTATCTTGACATTGAATTGTGATCACTATGAACAGGTAGCAGACACCACTGACATGTTGCATCCATCTAGAGGAAGAGGTCGCGGAGGACGAAGAAAATCTGGTCCTTGTTCAAAGGACATGGGAACCTTGGAACAGAGGCAAGGAAGAAGACCCATGGATGAGATTGTCAAGGTAGCAATAAAAGCATACAAGGAAGGGGCAGATGCAAGGATCCAACAAATTATAGAAGAAATTGAGGAAAGTGTTAGAGCGTGGATCAACCTCAAGCTGAAGGGAGGCAATCCTAGGGTAACTACAAACCACGCTTAACCTGGTAGCTAGCCCTGCCAGGTAAGGAGAGGGCTCTCTCCTTGTCAATCTCAGTGAGGATGGTTGCAATTATGTCTTGAGATGACTGAAACAAATGTTGATTTTAGGCTAGCTATAGTATATTTGGGTTTCTGGTTTGATTTTTAGGTTTTGGTTGCTGGATCAATTGGAGAAGACAGATTGGGTCTGAGAAATCAACTCAGGGATACAGTCATGTTCTGTGGGGCAAGGTAGAAAAGGGTTTATGTACTAAAAATGGATTTGAGATGGTAGTTTAAGATAGCCGAGAAGTTGAGGAGGGCATAAAGAAACTATGAGTCCTCTTCAAACAATTGAAAACATTGAAAACCAAATGCATTCCCAAGACAAAGCACAACGGTGTATTTTGCCTATTCACCTTGATTAATTTAGTTTTATAAGAGAAAGATAGATTTGGATACATATAAAACATAAGAAAAACTCATTAAAAAGAATAAACAATACATAAACTCACTGTCACAAGAATCCCACAAAAATGGTTGTGAAACCTGGTTTATTCCTTGCCAAACTGTTGTAGAGATATACAATAGAGTTTAGAGCTTCCATAAGAGTCCAACCTTTACAAATGACTGAAAAAGTACATAATATAGGCAAGAAAAAAACTCATGCTATCTATCAGGGGTCGAAACCATGAGGAGAGGAGTGGTTTCAACCATATCCACACTAGGAACAGAAGAGTAGGCAATGGAACAGCTTGCCTCTAAAACTTAGGAAACCAATTCATTCATCATCAAAACCACTTGAAACTTGATGTATCTACCCTATGAGGTATTTTTCATCCATATTTACATCAAATTCATCATTTACCATGCATACATTTACCAAGGAATGAGGAACAGGTCGATTTCCAAGAAAACTAAGAAGAAACTCGAAATTTAGGCAAAACTTGCAAAATCAGTTTATTGCACAGCGCCAAAAATTTCATGTGCAGTGCCTTTTCAGGGCCAGTTTTGGATGCCTTCCCATTGTCTGAATCAGGTGCAAGTTGGTTTGTTGGAAAGCCCTACCTGTCTAGTTTCTGGAACAATTTGATTTTTCTGATTTGGAGCTCATTTGCCCCTCCAAATCTTGATTCTCCCAAGACTGCTTACTGTGTGGCAAAAAAGTGGCAGAGAGGGCACTTTTTGGGTGTTTTTTTCCCTTTTGGTGACCAAGACCTTGTCCAAAATTTCTCAATATTTTTGAGTTGACTTATTTTTCCATGTTGATTCCAAATATTTAAGCCATTTTTCAAGAGGATGTCCCCATCAAAAGCGCGACGCTAGTGGCGCTATGCACCTATTAAAAAAACCCGTTTTTCTAATTTCAAAATTCATAAATGACAAAAATTGCTCAAAATTTCTTGAAATTTGGCATGAGGGATCCTTGTTAGGTTCTTTGTTGAGCCAATGATGCTTCAACCAAGATTTTGAGTTTATCTTGCTCTTTCTTGTTCCTCAAAATTCTTCTTAGTTTCGCTTTTAGCCTCTTTGCCCTTGCATCAAAAATCTTGCTCTGGGTTAGGTAGTGGTCGGCCATGTGGCGAAGCATATTTTTCTCTTTGTTTTCCTTTTCAAGAAGCCTCTCCAAGTGCATATTCACCTTCTCCAACAAATATTCCCGGTCATTCTCTTGTTTAATGGAGGTGAACTTGCCCTTTTCCCTCTTGGACCTTTACCAGTTTTCTTTGATGATTTGCAACTCCGTCAGTTCTTGTTTGTCGGTAAGCTATTTGTTTTCTTGCTCAAGGTATTTAATGATCCATTTAGCTCTCTCATGGTTAACTGAGAAGGTTTTTATTTCAGCCTCCTCTTTGATAATCATGTCCTTGATTCTTGAGCCTTGAGAGCCCACGTCAATGTCATCCTCCTTGGATTTTTTATAATTCTATAAGTGATGTAAGATGAAGGATGATAGTGATAACAAGATGAGTATGAAGAGATTTTAGAAATACAAGGGAAGTGAGGTGTATGAGGATGTGAATGCTTGAGAAAGTAGGAATTTGGGGTCTTTAGGGGAATGAGGGGAGTGAATTTTGATGACTAAGGGATAGGGAATGGGATTTGGAAAACTCAATATGAATGGAGTAAGAGAGAAGACAAAATGACCTTTGATAACTTGTGAGAGGTGATTTAGAAATTAGTTAGGGTTTGTGTTTAACATTTAGCTAGGGTTTTCCCTAAAGGAATCCAAACACATTCAAGCAACCAAGCATAATTCACGCGAAGCATATTCATAGTGTGGTTGTGCTAGCTGTAAATAAAGATTCACGCGAAGCATATTCCTAGCATATCGAATCTTCACCATTAATTAAAAAGTAAACAAGTCTCCTTCCGCCAGTTGAAATAGAAAGCCTTCAACTAAAAGCAAAGGAGATAATATGGTGAAAATTAACCTCCCCATCTTGGATTTTCCTATAAAAGGATTCTTTTTGGAGTGAATGAAAAATTCTCAACTCTTATTTCTTCTATTTAGATATCCAAGATGTTATTTATCATCAAACCTTTTCACCCCCACATTATTGGAATCTCTCCTTTGCAACCACTAAGATGTTTTCATTGAACCCTCCACTTTGTCACCCCCTCAACATATTCACCATACCATCAAATTTGTGCTTGACACCCATCTTCCAAATACCTAGCCATATTGTCTTACTCCTACCAAGACAATTGACATTGACATAAAAATCTAGCCATTGTTGCAAGTATGCATGATTCACCCCACCACCTTACCCTATGGATCAATACCTTGGTAATCCCTAAGAAGCAAACCCATGAATGGAATCTAGTAACTAACTATAGATTTTTGAATAAAGTTATCATAAAAAGAAAATACTCATTTCATTGTATCTAGGATTTGTTGGAACATTATACTTTGAAGCATACTTTGGCTAGTAGAGGCCACATGGAGGTTGATGTGAGCCTCATGCATGTACCAACTGTAGAAAAACTTGCTATGGGAAAATTAAGGGTAGTAAAAAATAAAGTTTTATGGAGGTGGTTATTATCTTGACCACCTTAACATTCTTGATTATTGTCATGTTTGCATCAAACTTACAACACTCAAAATATTTAAAAGAAAATTATTTTTGTTTTCTCGCAACTACATCTAATTCCATCATTATTGAATTTTTGTGCCTGTGTCATTATAATATTTTATGCATCATTGCATTAAAATAGCCTCTTTTTCATAAATATATTGCATCGTGTTAGCATTGTGACATTGAATTCGTAAAAAAATATATTACAATTTTTTTGTCGTATTCACACACAATTTCGTTTCCATTCTTCTAAAGAGTTGTCATTTTTAATTGACCAAAGAAAAAACCAACCTTTACCAATAAAAAAAAAATGCATTTGTATAAACCGATGCACTTGTCCATAATTTCAATACAATTGGATGGTTAGGTGGCTCATGGTATTTGATAAACCTCCCTATAATAATAGTGAGGTACCTTTATATTTCTTGAGGAAGTTGTGGGTAGAGTTCAAGTTAGGACTCCATGTAAACTACTTTGACATGGGAGATTCCCATGGGGTGTGTGTTGGGTTTGCACAAGATAGACAATAATGTTAGGCGCAACCTAGCACTAGGCCCTCATCCACATGGACAAAGGCCTAACCACGTGCCCAACATCCTCTAGTAATGGATAACATTGTTGCAACAAGAGACACCAAAAACTCATGTTACATGAGGGTTGGACCATTAGAATTTGAAGCATACTTTGGCCAAGGGAGGCCACATGGAGGCTCATGTGAGCCTCATAGATGTACCAATTGTAGGCGAACTTGCTATGGGCCAATGGAGGACAGTCGAAAATAGAGCTTTATGGAACAGGTTATTATCTTAACCATATTTACATTATTTATTAATGTCATGTTTGCATCAAACATACGACACTAAAAATTTTAGGAGAAAATTATTTTTCTTATCTTGTGACTACGTCTATTTGCATCAATATTTAATATTTGTGCATGCATCACTATAATCGTTGACTTGTCGATTGTGTCAAAATAACCTCTTATTCATAAATATATTGCATTGTGATATTGAATTCATAAAAAATTATGTTATGCAATTGTTTTCATATTCACGGATAATTTCATTGTCATTAATTTGGAGAGTTTTCATGGATCACAATGAGTGAAATTAGCAAAACTTGGTGTGATGAATAATAAGGTCATTGTTAATACAAGAATAAAACTTAATGTAAATAATCATATGTTATTTGTGAAAGGAATGATATAGAACAAGAGGTTACAAACTTGTATTTATATATTTAGGCAAACATATAGCCCCCCTTAATCTTATCTCTTATTTTAAAAGATCTCAGTAATGGGTGAATGAATGAAGATGGGTTACACTTTTGGGCCACATGTGGCGATGAAATTTCAAGATTTTACTCTTTTATTGAATTGAAACCCTCAAAATTCATATAAACATTGTGAATTTTGATTCGGAGTAAACAGACAATTTGTGGAGAATTATGTTGTTGTTCTAATAACATTTTTTGCAAAAAAAATTAGTGTCGTATAATATGTCAATTTTCCATTAAATCAAATGCTTTTCCTTGCAAATTTTCACACACCTTAAGAGGTATGTGTGTGTTCATGTAGCATAATTTAGTCTAAAATGTGTAATTTTTATTATATATATATATAATATATATAAATATATTTAATTTAATATATATATATTATATATAATATATATTTAATATAGTATATACATATACACATATACATATACATCATATGGTGAGAACTAAGTTTTAATAATATAAGAAATTAGTTTTTATGAAAAATATATTTTTTATTATTTTTCGAAGTTGGCGAAGTAATATTTCAATTGCATTTTGCAGGCACATGTGTTCGTGTAAGTTTTTTTTAACTATTTAAATAAATTTAAAAACCAAGAGTACCCTTTTGGAGAGAACTAGTAAACGAAGATAGTGGTATTCTTTCAGAAAATTTTGTTTCGTATATTTTTGTTATTGATTTTTTATTCAACCTCTTTAAAACTATCTAAAAAAAACAAACAATATGTTTAAAAGAAATTAGATGAAAAATATCATATGAATTCAAAAATGTCAAACTCATATGCCATTGGACATTGGATTCCTTCATGAATCCAACATGATCAAGTTTGCAACCAAAGGACAATTTTTTCCCTAATACTGCTAGGGTACAAAATGGTGTTGCAAAACATTTTGCAGAAGGGGTGCTGAAATTATGCTTTTTAGGACTTTAGAAGCTCAATCAAGAACTTAAAACACTCGATCGAGCACTTAAATTTTAAATTCAAATAGTTCGATCAAGGGTTTTCTAAACCCTCAACCGAGCCATCTACATGGTTAACCAAAGGGTCGATCAAGCCCCTATATAAAAAAAATTGAATCCCATAATTTAGATTTTGGAATCAATAAAGATCTAAAATTTAATCCACTAATAATTTAACCAAGTCGATATGATATTATTTTATTAAAAATGAAAATTCAACTAGATCTAGGTCATGAACAACATTAGAAAAGTTTTATGTTATTACGCCAAGATGCACATTCTACAGCCTTGTATGGAGGTAGTGTGTAAGTATATATGTCTGAGCTCAAAATATACCCTATCATATACCATTAATTTGAATGGATCAGAAATTTACTTCCACAAAAGTTTTTACCACATTAAAATTCTAAATTTTATTATAATTTTTGTTATCATGACATGAAACCTTATTGAATCTAATATTAATATTAAAAATGTATTATTATTAATATTTAAATTATGAATATGATATTACTATAAAAAATTATATAATAATTTTAATGTTAATATTTAAATTTATTAATTTCGATTAATATAATAACTTTATATATTATAAAATTTGTTATATTATATTATAATAATAATTGGATATATATTAGTTCAAATATATTGGGGGGGGGGGGGGAGAGAGAAACAAAGACCTAGTAGTGATAAGGTGGAGACATAGAGTGAGTGACAGGGGAGAGATGGAGATAAAGTGAGGCAGAATGAGGAGGAGTAAAAAAAGACAGAAGGAGAAGAGATTTGGAGAGGGAGAGAATGGTAAGGGAGAGGGGGGAACACAAAGATGGAGAGAGGGAGAGGAGGAGAGAGTGGAGGAGAAATGTAAGGAGCTTGAGAGATGGAGTTGGAGGAAAAGATAGGGAGGGAAGAAGAAAGACATATAGAGAGAGAAATGTGGAGAGAGAGAGAGAGGGAGTGACAAGGGAGAGATGAAGAGAGAGAGAGAGAGTATGTTTTGGGGTGAGACAGAAAGAAATAGAAAGAGATATGGAGAGCAGGGGGGGAGAGAAGGGATATAGCGACAATGTTGGAGGATGAAGAGAGAGAGAGAGAGATGAAGGAAGAGAGAGAGGAATTGAGAGGGAGGGAGAGAGAGAGAGATGGAGTTGGAGGGGGGGAAGAGGGAGTTAAGAAGAAATAAATATAGAGAGAGAAAGGTGGAGAGAGAAAGAGGGAGTGACAAGGGAGATAGAGATAGGGAGAGAGGAGAGTAGGGGGGACAAGAGAGAGAGAGAGAGAGAGAGAGAGAGAGGGAGGGAAGGAGATATAGATAGATATGGAGAAGCAATGTGTACGATTTTGGGATGATATAGAGAGATGAAGAAGGAGAGATAGAGGGAGATTGAGATATATATGGAAGCGGGGGAGATGAAATAAGAGAGAGATATAGAGAGGGAGGGAGGGAGAGATAGATCGATATAAAGACAGAGAGTGTGTATGTTTTGTGGGGTTAGATAGAGAGACAAAGAAGCATAGATGGAGGGAATATAGATATATGCGGAGGGGTGAAAGAAAGGGAAGAAAATTTATTGCACTAGATGCACATTGATTTCAGTGTACAAATTTTGATTTCTAATACTATTTGATTTATTGCATTAGATTAATTGATTTCTGTGTCGATGTTGATTTCTAATTCTATTTCATTTCTTGAATTAGATGCAATGGTTTCATTAAATATGTTAATTTCTAATCTTGTTTTAGTGAGCTTGCATTAGATGCATTGATTTCAGTGTAGATGTTGATTTCTAATCATATTTGATTGTTTACATTATATGCATTGATTTCAGTTTAGATGTTGATTTCTCATCCT
Organism: Pinus taeda; assembly: GCA_000404065.3. Taxonomy (NCBI): domain Eukaryota; kingdom Viridiplantae; phylum Streptophyta; class Pinopsida; order Pinales; family Pinaceae; genus Pinus; species Pinus taeda. The sequence goes on from APFE030595934.1 coordinate 20,638, forward strand.
ATTTGATTGCTTGCATTAGATGCATTGATATCACTGAAGATGTTGATTTCTGATTCGATGTAACTAGATTTATGGTGTACATTAATTTTAAGGTAATTAGATTAATATTGTGTATTGATTTCAGTGTAAAAAAAAATTGATGATGTGCGTCATGACTAAGCTCTTGTAAACAACATCAAACGAAATAAAATTGAACACAACTTATTTTTAACATTTACATCTCCACATATTTTAAAATTGAATAGAACTTATTTCAATCATAGTTGAGCTTTTTAAAATTGAATAACACTTATTTCAATCATAAGGAACTAATTGAAATACTTGGATAACTAAGTAAATTTAGGAAAGTTGATAACATTATCTAAAATTATAGAAATGTTATCATATATTGTTTTTTTACCTATATTAAATTCCAATACGTTTGACTTATACCATGTTACGACTAAGTTGTTGCAGATAATCTAAAAATAAATAATATTGGATAAAACTTATTTGTTTCTTACACATCTTTTAAAATTGAATAAAACTTTTTTCCCAGGGAAAAAATTAATTTTATTCATAATTGAGAAAAATTACATATTGTAGATGCTGAAAAGCATATTCATAATACTGGATCTTGAATTCTCAGGATCTTTTGAAAAATATAGTCTATTCTTTTCTACCTCTATTTTTTTCCACTTTTCTCCAACCACCAGTGTTGGGTGTGGATGATACAATAGTCAATTGGTTTTATTTTATAGTTGTTGGGAATACTTTGTTAGAATTTGAGCCTTCTAACCTATGAGTTCATTTTTTCCACTTACCTCTTTTCTAGGTGTATGTTGTTTACTCTACTGTTGTGGGACAGTTGACATCAAAACTAATGCAGATTTATGCTCGACCTCCTCTTTCTGTATGTTGTTCTGAGCGTTCTACTCATTGTTATCTGTTGTATTTTTGGGAATGTCTATGACTTCTTTAGGGTCTTCCAGATATTTAGTTCCATGCCAACCTTTTTGGTTTTTTTGGTTTTTTCTTGTGTCTTTTGGGATATTTTTTAGCTTGTGGACATGCACTTTGAAGTTTCTTGTTTGTACACATCCACAACAATGAAACGCCATATTCTAATAATTAAGAGGTTGCGTCCACTGAAGATTGTTGTGGAACAACATAATTCAATCAAGTAGGCCTTGGATAAGATCTACTTCAACACAGATTCTAGCGAAAGTGAAGATGCCTTTTACAGCACGACCTTCATCAATCTTGAGAAATTTCCCTAACGAATTCGTAATTCCTTCTAGAACTTTGTGGTGCCAAAAATGCAGTGGTAGATTGTGTATCCTGATCCATACGAGCATTTTGGATACCACCATGATGGTAGCATCAAATCTTGTGAGTGTCATGAAGAGCCCCGCATTGCCCCAAAACCATGGGCCCTCATTTAAAACATAGTCCTTATACTTAACTGTATGAAATCTAACAATAAAAAATCCCTTATAATAGAGATGAATTTCATAGGTTGTTGTCCAAGTAGAGTAGATCCATTAGAAGATCATTATATATGGGCCAAAAATCATTAAATTTACATATAACTACTTTAGTGTGGAGGTCTGTATAGAGTTCGTTTACCTTAGGCAGAGTGACTGTTAGTGCTGGTATCAAGGAATTCTGCTCCGTGATGTAGGGCCCAGGTAGATTTGGAAGCAACATTGTTTTGGTTTGGTTCTCCTCCTTCCCTTTGATTTCATCCTTGAAGGAGTGGTTGTAGAATTTTTTTGGTTTTGATTAGATATAATATTTCAAAAAATGTTAGTTTAAAAAATATTTTGATGATGATGTCCATATCAAAGAAAATGTTAGGTTAGATGCTCTAAAAAAAAATCAAGGCAAAAAGAAAATGTTAGGAAGAAATAAAACAAATAAACACTGAAAGTGAGAAAGTCTAAAATGTCACTACTCTATTCCTGCAAAATAATGGATGTGTGAAGCTTGTTTAAATGCCACAACCCATGACACTCAAACTGTTTAATCTTTACTGTTTCATGCTTTAAATTTGATGTTATAGTTAGAGAATAAAGATCTAGCCAAACTGTTTAACCTTGGAAAATTAGTAATTAGGTAGAGAATAATAAGGTGTTCATCAGTTTAATCTAAGCCCTTGGAGGTTATAAGGGTAGATTTAGATAATTTGTTTTTTTAATAAGAAGAAAGGATAAGGGTTTGTTAGCTTAAATACACCCATTAAATGAAGAAAAAATGATAGGATAAGAAAAGGGTAAGTAGAGAAAGGTTGCAAGCCCCACGGGTGTAGGTGAGTTGGATATCACACTGCGGTGAAGTTTGTTAGAAAGGCGGGTTCCGTAATGAAGGTGACGAGTTCAATTCCCCTGAACTAACCCAACACTATGGAGAGGGATGAGCGCAGCTCCCGGTGGTTATAGAGGTAGCGGTTAGAATCGACCTCGTGTAATGCGAGTTGCGAGGCTACCCCTGTTGCCAATTCCATAGTATACAAAAAAAAGTAGGGAAAGATTGCAGAAGTTTAATGGTTGATTGGACAAAATGTACATTTATCATGTTTCTATGTCCATGAGGCAATTATACAGGGCAAATGAAGGTCTACTCAATCAAGTAATTAACTTCCCATTCATTTCCATTAATTCATATACTAATTTCTCCTTCATACATTCATAATCATTCATTTCTATAAAAATCCATTTTCCTATGGTAAAAAACCCTTTTTACCTAGGAAAAGTAAAAACACCATGTAAAATCCCTTTTACCATGAAAAATCCCTTTTTACCATGTAAAATTCCTTTTTACATAAAAAACCCACAAAAATATATTTTCCCTAAGTATTAATGCATACATGAAAAGTCAAATGATTCATTAAAAACATTCATACTTAGCCCTTTTTCCCCTTTTCACATATATTTACCTTTTCCCATATTAACATTAACATTATGTATTAAATCCTTAAGGTTTCCCCTTTCCCATATAATATAATTCCATTTATCAAAATATCCAAAAAAACCCTTAGTTTTGTTTAAAAACTATATATTATACACAAATATTGCATCAGCGGAACCACGAGCCTTTACAACATGCATATACAATAGTTTTATAATAAAACTAAGTATTTCATATAAATATTGCATCGCGATATCGGTGGGTTGAAAGTCTTTCATATAAATAACCCTCCCTGAATGCATCCTCCGCCTTTGCAATATCCAAACTCCAATCCCCTACTACGATATCAAAGCCCAAACCCGACCACTTATATATTTCAGTGTATTCTGATATCGCATCCATCACAAAGTCCCGCTATACAATAACCCCTTGCCCATTGCGATCTTCGATCACGATGAGAACTCGAACCTAACCATGCATATATTATAGTCTATCACCATTTCACATCTGGCCCCCATCGCATCCCTTTGCGATGGGCCTACCCCCCGCCCACCTCGATAGTGATATGCGATTAACCTTAGACCTGATATCATTATCCGCCAAATTTAATACATTTTCAAATCCGCCATTATGTGTTTTGCAATGATTTTCTATGTTAAATCGTTTTTTCGATTTAAACATGGAAATCACACAAAGCCTCCATTTTAATGCTAATCACGTTTTTAACCACCATTAAGCTATTCCCGCCATGATTAATCCCTCCGTACTCTCTCTTTCGTACTGTTCATCACCCGATAGTTAAAAGGTTAACTATTTTTCTCCATTAAACGCATTTTTGCACCATTTTGCTCTGTTTGCCTGTTTTAACACATCACAGCCCCAATAATGCCTCTACAACCATTTAAGCCATCATTTAGCCTCTGATATACCCCAGACTCCTTCCGATAGCCTCTCAAGCTTAGTAGATCCATTGAAGACCTTTTTTTTCACCCCTATTTTTCTTAATGAGTTCTGTGTTTTGCACGGAAGACCATTGTTTCAGGTTTATAAAAAGAAAACCTGCATAACTATTTGAAGATGCAATATGAAGATTTACTGTTAAAAAATACAGTAAAACCTAAAAGAAGCGCAGTAAATTTACTCAGCATGATCAAAAAGAGAGTAACAGAGTTTAAAGCAATATCCGTAAATGCATTTAACTGAAGGAATCAACCAGCGTAGAGGATACAAACAACAAATCAGCTAAAGGGGCAAAATATTAGACAAATGAAGCCAACACAGCTTGAATAAAAGGGGACAGCAAGAAGCAGTTCAATAGCTGCCCTTATCTTCTTGCCATGAAGATCTTTTCCTTTCCTTGAATAAATATTAAACAGTTTTAAGATATTTGTAGTTTTATTATTGTATAAATAACTCTCTTCTTGAGATGTTATAGGTTCGGAGTTCAAGGTTTATAGCTCACTGCTTGTAAAAGTCTTTGACCATTTATACTACTTTGAACCTGGAATCCACCTTTGAAGGAAACCTTTGCATACACTTGATGTAATCGATCTTTCTGGAACCTTAATACAAAGTAGAGGATTTTGAATCTAGTTTTACATAGTTTTGTGTTATCATGTAAGTTTTTCCATTTTTCAATAATTGTGTTATTTATTCATATGCTTAGGACTTATAGAGATATCTAGGTAGGGACAATTAGAGTTTCAATTGATTCCTATAAGCTCCTGAAGTGATCATCTATTAAGAGAATGGATTAATGCAACTATTTGTGCAGCTAATCCCCTCTACTCAATAAATCATCAACATCTTGTGTAAGCTTAAGTATACTACCTTGAACCTTTGGAACGTAGTTTAGAAGATTTTCCAACTTCTGATTATTCTATTTTACAGTCTCGGTAAATGCATAAATGCATGTAGTTGAACATAATTGATTAGTGCTTGCAATCAACCTACAAGACTGATACATTTAATCAAAATATTCAAAAGTAAACTAACATACAAGGATATAATTAGACGACATAAAAGCAACATGTAAGTGACAAGTAACCATATGTAACCTGTCACATGCTCATGACAAATACTCTTCATGAAATCAACATCAAATTCTCCATGATAACCATACTACAACCCTAATACATCATCAATCGAATGCAACAAGCATATAAGTGTAAGAGACACACATGCAACTGACATGCATGCATAACTAACACATTCAACCCATCCAGTCTGAGAGTTGAAGATATGTGCGACTTACTTATATGTGCATATCTTCCATATATGCACACCTTGCATCTACCATATATGCACAACTTCCATATATGGAAATTGCACATATACGGAAATTGTACATATACGGAAGATATGCACATATCTTCCAGGTATATGTGCAACTTCTGTATATACGCATAACCTCCATGTATGTGCAACTTTAGTATATGTAACTTCTGTATATGTGCATCTAGATAGTGTTTATGTCAAGGTTATAATTGTTTAGTGTTTATGTCAAGGCTATAAGTGTTTTTGTTTGGTATAATAAGATAATATATTAGCTATATGTTTGTATAAGGAATATAATGGTTGTATTTTTTCATGTTCTATTAAACTAGAATGAAGTATTCATTAAAAAAAAAAAAAAAAAAAAAAATTATAGTGTCATTGAGACTCTTTTATAAATATTAAATCTCATATATCTAATTTTTGTTGATCATAGTAAAATTATAATTAGAAGGACAAAAACTATATACTACTATGTATTTGTACAGACACATATATATTTCAGTCATATTTTATTATTTTCCATTAAACAAAATGGTAATAAACATTTTTTCAATGTCTA
>APFE030595941.1:0-19706 GCA_000404065.3 Pinus taeda
TTCCGCACTTTCTCTTACTTTTGCCTGCGGGCCCGCACCTTTTGTTCAAGGTATCTGCGTACTTATACGTTCTGTATGTAAAGGGGAGGGTGCGTACCCCTGTAAAAGTCAAAAGGCACAATCTTTATCTTAAAAAACTCACCTTGGGTTAATTCTAGAGTTTTCTAGAAGAATTTTGACGTGGATTGTTCGCTCCAAGTGGTTCATGCATCCCAAAAGAGAAGGAACTAATCCATTGTTAGGAGGAGCTATCCCTTTGAAGGAGGATTTATCCCTTTGAAGGAGGACCTAGTAACTGACCTCCATTGCACTATAAATTAAGGCATGGGTCAGTGGCTGGGAGGTTAGAAGCTGAACTTTTGAGGGAAAATGCTAGTGAAATCAAGACTTCCTATTTCAGCTTAAGACGAGAGATCACATACCTTTTTGGCCCCATTAGGGAGTGAGTGAAGCTTGTCAAAGTAGAGGAGACTTCTTGTTGGACCCTGGAAGGAGCTTGTACAGCGTCAAGGCAAAGGTTGTAAGGTTCTTTTCTTTTGAATTAATACAATCAAGCTCATTTTTCTCAACAAGTATCTTATGCTATTTGTTTCATGGACTCCTTGACTTTCATGTTAAATATGTTTTATAATATTGGATATTCAGGTTCTATTTAATCGTTTGCCTTGTTTGTGCTTGCAGGTTTGCGACGAAGGAACTTACTTGGATCAAAGGAGCGAAGGCATCTCCAAACTTGCGTTGGACATGAGGTAGGCCTTAAACACATTTGTTTGCCATTATTTATAAAGTGCATTTAGAGAAAGATAGTGTCTGGTTGGTTTTTTTGTCATTAGGTCTTCATTAGATTCTAGGAAGGTCTATCTTGTCCGCAAGATCGACTCATTCTGCGTGACACAAGACTCGCGCTAATGGCCTTTGCCTCCTTTGCACAGGTGTGTAGAGATTAGCACTATTCCCTGTGTAGATCTGTGAAAATGAGCTGTGTTCTAGTCACGCCGGTCCTGTTATGGAAAGTTTTTTAAAATTAGAGATGAAGCTTCCATCTCTAGAAGCTCTGTAACAGAAGTCTAGTAAATGGTTTGGCCAGATGGGGTCGAGGATGGCAGTTTTGGATCCTTTCCCCTATAATGATGGAACTATCTCAAGGGATAAGTCCTTCTCCCATGAGAAAAGGATCCATCTCTCATCCATCTTTCCTATATAAACCTCCCTTCTTCCCAAGCACATGCTAGTTAGAGTGTTGGTTGAGTGTGAGTATACTATTTTGATTTGACAAGCAAGCTATTACTAGTCGTAGCCATCTAGTTGTGTGAGGGAGAAGTGTGTTTGGTTTGGAGTGAAGCATAAAGGGAAGATTTTTTAAACTATTGTTTTTTCAAGCCATCATGAAGTGCTAGCAGAAGTGTGTGGGAACCTGGTCTTGTCAGAGGAAGACTGTCATGTCAAGACAAATGGTTGTAATCTCTCTTTGATATTAATATATGCAACTATCGATTGATTTCCTACATGTTTTGTAATATTACATATTCATGTCTTGATTCTTCTTGACTCATTAAGTAGGTTGAATTGAAATTTGTCTATTATAATGTTTGTGTGATGTTGTTGTTTACTTGTTTCAGGAGCCTGAAGAAGGAAGCGAGAGATTGTTAGAGCGAGCAAGCGAGGACATCATCAAGCAGGATACCCGACCAAGAGGTAGGCCGTCTTGATTGATTCTAACCTAAGGAAATCTTCCATAGAATGTACCTATTGTGGCTAGACCCATTATCGGGTTAGAGGAATTCGTTTGTGTCTGCAATTATAATTTTACTTCACCACAAGTAGCCTGCGATAAAAAAACACAAGAGTGCCTAGCGACTACACTTAGAGTGAATAGCTTAGAGAAAATGACCAATTATCCATGAATCCAAGAATTTTATGAGTGAAATCTTCGAGAATCGTTAGTATTAATGAAAACATTTTGAATATCAAAAACTGTAAATTCACTGCATTTTTCCATTAATTTATAGAACATGGATCAACACGGGCTTTGATACACATCAAATTTATCGGAGATTTTTATCGAAGAAATCAGATGGTTGTCCTACTAAAACTTGCTATATTGTCTATCTCCAAAGCTGATTAATTTTATCTGAACATATTTAATATAAATCACATCCACCCTTCATTGGAGCTTTTGGAATGAAACCTCTGCTTAGATCTACCAATCTTTGATTGTGATATGTCTTGTGGACCCGATTTCCTTTATTATAATAGATTCAATGTAATATCACATCTTCCATATCACAAGTTTCGAAGCCTTGTGAGTTGAAACCTCCAATTGTGATATGTGTTGCAGACCCAACTACTCCATCATAACATGCCTTAATGTAATTTTGCATCCGTCGTGTCACAACCTTCATATCGCAAGTTTTAAAGTAGCGTGTCTGGTCATGGACATTAAAAGGCGTAATGATTATGTTGTAAATAATTAAATTGAATGGATATGGTAAATAAATTCGCAAGTCAGAGGTTTCAAAAGTCTGGTCATGGACATTAAAACGAAAATGCCGCTAGCGAAATCCTAATATGCTGCGTGGCAATTTTGTGGGGTCAGTCTCTTTATTACTATTTACATATATATGCCAAATTTTATCATATTTAAGCCTTTAAACTTTAAAATTTATTTGGGGAAGGTTTTAATCGACATTTTAATACCTTTGCATAGAGGTTTTAAAGTTAAACCTAAAGTTTATTGTTCAAACTTCGATTTTTGAGTTCTAATTAAGAAAATATCTCGTTTTAATTAAGTTTTTTGAAATTTAAAGCTAAGATTTCCTTATTTTATTGGAAATTTGTGGATTATAATCTAAATTTTAAAACGCTCTGATTATTTATTAATTCTATTATTAACTATAATGGGGTTTGCTAAGTAGTACAACACATATGTAGCATTTTACTCGAATATTAGTTTTACTTGCTTCCATATTCCCCACTTCTCCTATCGGTGTTGCTTTGCACCTCTTGTTACAAATGCTAGTGGAACTACTAGTTTGAGATAAGACAACATTATCACGACCATGTTAATAATTGTGATGGATATATAACACCATTTTCCCCTTAAAAAAAATAAAAATTACACACATTTTGAAATATGAAACATTTCATTTATTGATTTTTCAAATTTATTAGTGCACATCCGATACACAACACGTATGATACTCATCATTCACAAATATTATGTAGGTTTATGTGTCTGAAATGGTTCATCTTAACTCTCCTTTTCTAGTTGCAGTACTTGCACTAATAAACAAATAACTTGAAGAAATCAAACACAAATCATGAAAAAGAATCATGGGATATACACAGTGAATATGTGTCATTCTCTCTTCGGTCTATTTCTGTCATGCCAATGAGTCGTGTGTGTGACGTGTGACGAGTTGGGATGATGCACCCTTGGTTAAAGGCAATGAGCCGGTGTGAAATGAGTCGGTGAGTGGGCAAGTTGGTTGCGACAAAAGTTTGTGGTGATGGGACGAGTTGGTGTACGACGAGTTGGGCGGTCGGTTAAATGCACTCGAGACATGAGTTGTGACGAGCCAACATGGAGGGTCGAAAAACTGAAGAGTCAAAAAAATGGTTAAGTATGGAACATTGCGATGGTGAGCTTATACGGTGCACGGTTGGGTAAGTGGACCTGATGAGCCATTGTATGGGGATACAAAGTTGGGGCATGGACAGTCAAATTAAGAGGTCAGCCTGGGAAGCCGACCCACATTACATCCATGGCGAAGTGTATAAGTGGAGGATGCATGGGTGGAAGAAAGGTAAGAAGTTGAAGCCTCAAATCAAGTTCAAGTTGTTCTCTAGACTTGGACAAGCAATAAGGGCAAACAAGAGGGCCGAAAGTTTGCCCGAAAACAGAAAAACTGAATCGACGAGTTGTAGAGGGGTGACCCTGCCCGGACGAGCTGCAGTGGGTGAACCGTCTAGAGTGTTGCTGCACGGTGTGACACATCTGGTCGGACGAGTTGTGGTGGGTGAACTGTTGATGGCATCACTGCATGGAGGGGCACGTCTGCCCGGTGGGAAAACCGTTGAGGGTGTCATTGCACAGAGGGGCACGTCTGCCCGACGGATGAACTATTGAGGGTGCCAATGCATGAGAACGATGAAGGCGACCCTGAATGACGGAGGGACGTGGCTGAATGAGGGCCACCCTGAACAGACTGAGGGGCAAGGCTGAACAAAGGATGACCCGGGGTGGGGCGACCCTGAATGATAACCCAAAATTGCAAATTGGTAGAATTGTAAAGGTGACTTGGGATTGTAAAGGTTGTGATTGTATAAAAATACTTGTAAAAGTGAATTATTATTATTATTATTATTTGGGTAGACTCTAACCAGGGAGTTTCCCCTCCCATTAAAGATTGTATCTGTTGTGCATATGTTTATAAATGATGACGACGAATGTATTTCCACTGTGTTAAAAAGATGAATGCTTAATAAAAGTTGAAAAATAATCCAAGTGTTAAATGTTAACCTTAGTTCATACTTGATATTATTGGTGAAAAGAAATCAGGTAGCTGTGCCACACCTGCCTATATGCAGTTGAAAGACTACCGCCAGGATAGGGGCGTGACTGCTGGTATCAAAGGTTGATTTAGAGAACGAGTTGAAGCTGATCTAATTGCACTTCATGACAAGGATCAGAGGCTTCATTCAGAGAATCGAGGAGTATGTCCATTTTGTAGAAAATGGGCTTTGCAGGAATTATGAGCTTTGAAGAACGGCAGGGGCACTCTTTGGGGCCAAGTCAATCTAAGTGAAGTCTACTTGAAAAATCAAGTGATGATGAACAAATAATTGCAGAATTAAGCAAGGAATTGTATGAAACAAGGGATGCTCTTTGTGCTTTGGCTAAGGAAGGGATCTCTGACATGAATAGAGGTGAACTTTATCGATTTGCAAGAAAAGTAGACTTATTTGATGTAGAACTCAAGGAATTGAAAGTAAGGAAGAACTTTCTTTGGTAGAAACAAGAAAGGCTTCAAGAACAGCTAACTCTTGAGAGAGAGCGATTCATAGCTTTCACTCATGATAAAGAGAAAGTTGCAGTACATAACAAAGAGGAGCTTGATGGGATGGAACCTACCATAACGGAAGCGAATTTGGAGATGCTGCTAATGTGATAGTGAAAGAGGAAGTACTTGAGGTACTATTGATTACTCAAGTTGAACCAGATCTGGGCATGATGCAGACATTGATGAATGAAGGCACTCGCATGGAGGAGCCTCGTGATGAAGTAAGTATTCCTATTATTACTTGTGTTTCATTAAAGATTTTGGAGGATGGGCCTGTTAGATCTGCTATAAAAGGATGATGTTCTAAGGACGGAAATGAGCTTGGTCCACGTGGTTGTTCTCAAAAGAAGCTCATAATGGTCACTTTCTCCTTTTTCCTCTACCGTGCCTATCCTTCCCCCATCTCCGTTTCCTCCGTTTTCCCTCTATTTTTCTTCTAAACCCAGCAAAAGCCCATTTTATTTTAAGCCCCAAGCGCAAATGCCTAAACCCTCATAAAACCCTCCCATATGCCCTCACGCACTTACTAAAACCTTAATCATTTCCCCGCCATTGATTTCCTCCCACAGATCTAACAGCTCTCGTCGCACCCGATAAAGCAACCTGTGTGATCATTTCCCCACTGTTTGAACATCTCCGTCGAGATTCGACGACATTCGCTCTCCCCATGCCTGTAACCCCATCGAACATTAGCGTGCGATGAGAGCGGTGTTTCTCTCTCATCTACTGCTACGTGTCGATCACTAAGTGGGATCGCATGCCATCGTCCTTTTACTGCTTCATGCCCGAAGGTGGTGCGATCAATACCATTTACCGCCTAACCCAACCGCCCGCCCGTTAAACTCCCACACAAATTCACCGCTTAACCACTGTTAGATCTAGCCACCTGAGATCTGACGGCCCAAAATCAATCCGCTCCTGCCTCGCTCGATAACCCCTGCAGAGCCATCTCTGCCACCCGTTTCCTTGATCTGATGGCCATTATCTCTGCTCATCTAACTCGTCAATTCACCCATGCACCCCATGTCCTTTGACCACTCCATTTGTTTGAAGGAAGAAGGTGACCAGCCTACAAGTACTAGTAACAATAAAGACTCAACAACTACATTTAACAGAAGGCATGGCCAAAGGAGAAAAGGAAAGGCATGGCCCTATAACTGAATTTATTAGTTATGGAACTTCACTGTACCAGCACTCCAACTGCTTAAGAGGACAACACTGCACTTGAAAGGATCAGATTCACTCATTGAAGCAAGAAAGCATGTTCAGAGACTCCACCAGGTAGTTAAATGCAGTTGGTGGTCAATTATGACCCCTCCATACCTAAGCGGCCAAGTTCCTTTGTAATGTAAAATCTATAAATACCTAGAAACAAGATGTAATCAGGGTTGAAGGTTGATGTTTTGATGTAAGGTTCAACTTCTGGAGACTGTGGATATTCTACTATTTGCAGCGTCTCATCTTCACTTTCAACTAATACAAGCTTCTTTTTCCGTTAATTGCTCACTTTCCATTTTTCTTGTATTCTAAAGTTGTGCCTGATATGCTGTATTCTTGATCTTTAAGGTTTAGCACTAGAAAGTTGTCATTCTATCTCTGTGTTAGATTGTTGAATGTATCATTGAACAGGTTTTCCAGGTTTCTTTCTATCTAGTGTCGAAGAGTTGTCATCTTGTTTGTGCAATAGTAGAATAGATTTACAGGCTTCTTACTGGTTGTAACCGGCCATCACATGGCCTTGTGCATTTGCTGGTGTGGTCAGTATTCTCCATATTCACCTTATCTCTAAATTGTGAGTAGTTGGTGGTTTAAAGCCTTGTAGTCTGGGGGTGTTTACGCATGTCTAGAGTGAAACAAAGTAGACATGGTCATTTGGATTGAACAAGCATCATTCCTTCCATTCATCCATTACAACAATAAGTTGATTTTATATGTTACCTGGCATCTCCGAGCTACAACCTAGGAGAGTTTCTTGGAGCGATAACATAGTTGGCACCATTGTTGGGGAGAGGAGATTGAAGCTTAGCTTCCTTGGGAGAACGACACAGATCAAACTTTGATGATAAACAAAGTTTGGACACATTTGCGGTTGTAATCATCTATCTGGTGGCTCTACTGGAGGATCAACCTTTGGCAACTCCACATCAAAGTTCTAGCTCAGTTTGTGAGGCATACTCGGAGAAATCCTCAGAAATCACTAGATAACCTAGTGCCTGACCCTGAGAAGACTGTCAAGCAAAGAAAAACATCACAGAAAGGAGCATCAGGATCAGGTAAGCCTAAAAATCTTATGTTTCTCTGCAAGAGAGGCTTGTAGCTGAGTATGTATATGTTGATAGTATAGAACCTAGTACTATCAAAGAAGAAACATTTCCAGAGATTCACAAAGCCCCTTGTTCAATAAGTTCTCATTTGGATATCATTCCAAAGAAAACCTCCCTTATAGCCCATTAGTTTCCTTCTTCCTTGTCATTCATTTCTCAGCCTTCTGTCATCCAAACGACCAGTACTCTTCCATCTACCCTAGTCATGGTAGGCCAAAAAGCACCCACGATGATGGAAAGAATCATAGCTACTAGGTATGGACCCCTGGTCCTTCCTGTTCCTTTGAATTTCATGCCTGCAAGAGAATATCAGAAATACATGCCTAAGTTGACTGGTACCGAGGGAGTAACTGCTGAAGAACACTTTGAGTCTTTTTATAGTTATGTTGATAACCTAGATATTAGTGAGGATGATGTGTGGATGAGAGTATTTGTCCAAAGCCTTGATGGGGAGGCTAGAAAGTGGTTGAGAGAGCTTACCCCTAGTGTTATAGACATATTTGGGCACTACAACCCCAATCTCATATGTCCATAAACCAAGTGCTTCTAAGCCCCTAAAAGTTTTGTTACACATCCTAAAGGAACAAGGTCAACTAATTACATCATCTCACAGAAGTTCTCCCTGAAAGACTACTTAGAACTGGTCAAAACTGGACCATACAGATTGCTCAGTGCTAAGGGTGTGATGTATCTCACCTACTACATGCAGAAAGTGTGATGCATACTTAAAAGCCCTTCTATAGGGTGCAATGAGTGAGAGCAAACAAATGGCAGAGGCAGTTGACTAGGTGGAAACCTAGAGAATCTTCTAGAAACTACCCATTTGACACTTGCGTCTCTGAATTCACCCAAGGATGAGTAAGAGATCATGAGATATCCAATTGGAACCAAGAACTATCAAAGAAATGACACTAATCAAAAACCCAGAAGCTAACTCACCCACCTGCAAATATCTATATATGGATCCCTCATCCTAAAGATCCAGAGGCTGGAATTTTGTATCTTGTAAGGAAGTGTTGTTGGTTTCTTTGTGGAACATCATAGTGTTGGGTGATATAGCTTTTCATGAGGTGAAGAGAGCTTTCATGTTGGGAGGATGGTGCTGGGTCATATCAATGGGTTTTAATCCTCTCTTCTACTACTTCTATCAAGAAAGCTATTTGAGTTTTCCTCCATATTCTTGTATATCTCTGAATCTCGTATTGATATATGCATTTGTATGGTTAATATATATCTAATCCTATATTGTTTATGGTTATAGATCTCTATGCTTTGATGGTATTATGCTTCTTTGACTCTACAGGTGTTCTGTGAAGCAGGACAAGGAAAGAGTGGCGAAGCTTTGTCAAAGAGGAGAGGAAACAAGCAAGGAGCCAAGCGACTTTAGTTTGTTTGTTTCTAAGATAGCTACCCGTCTTAGTGGGACTAGCAGCTCTGGATGGACACTAGTTTTCCCGATAACAAAATGGTGACTCCACTGGGGAGCGAATAGCTTGTTTTCTTTTTCCTATTTGTTTGCTTTATAAACTATAGGTGGAGCCTGAAGTTAATCCAGCTAGCCTTCGAACTGCTTTTTCTATGCAACTGCAAAGTAGATCAATGCTACTTTAGTCAATCTCCGGGTTTGTTTATGAATTGAACATCTGACTTGCAAACATCCTAAGTGCCCTGGTGGTAGCTCAAGTAACCTCATTAGATCAGCCCCTATGCTTTATGTTTACTGCCTATCATTAGCTCAGCCTAAATCCTTGAGCTAAGTTGCAAACTGTGAGAAAAAACCAAGCCCAGTCTCATCCCTAGACCATCGCGTTGTCTCTCATTGGCAGTCTAGATGCATCACACCTCCCATGTGTTGCAGGTGAGATGCATCCCTGTTTCCCTGTGTTATAGGTGCGATGATTGGGTAAGACTGTTTCTGCCTCCATATTTTGGTTTTCTCTTCATTGTCTTCAGCTTTATTCAGTAGTTTTGTTGTCTGTGATCAGTATATCATTGTTGAAACTCCCTTTCTTTGCATTATTCAGCCTCCATTATTCAAACAATTGTGAATGTTGTTATGTATTTTTTGCCATTTAGAGTTCTCCTTTGCAAACAATAGCTTAATCGAACTTTCGTCTTTTGATTTGAAAGTGTCACAAGTGTCGTTTTCAGTCAAAGAAAATAATCTTCCTCTTTTTGATAGTCGATTACACTTTTTCCATTGTATTTGATTTGAATTAATAGTATTTCAAGTGTCAAAAGAAATTTTAAATTCGAAATCGCAAAGTTTCGTCTTAGTCTTCCTTTCATATTTTGAAAAGAAAATTGTTAGTACTGTCGCTTTGAAAGAAAAACAATTCAGATCTGTACTTAGCATTCTTTTTGTCATTCACACATTAAGAAAGCAGAAAACAAATACATGCATGTGCATTTGCATTTAGACTGCTTGTGGAGATTGATTTAGGACAATGCATCTTAGTGTGTGCTCTGTGCTCTATGTTGAAAGAATCTTGCTTGTCTTTCCTTAGTAGCTAGGATTTTCATTGCAGAAAGAAAATAAACGACTGTTTATCATCTTAGGTTGCATATTTAGGAATTGTATGTCTACATCACATGGTGAACCTTAAAGGCAAACTTCTTAAGAAAGATCAACTATAAAATAGATTTCAATGAACATAAAAATGCTTTGGAACCTAACACACAACATTTAGAAGTCTAGGGTAGAGACGTATTCCGGTGTTGTAAAGCCTCGTAACTATCACTTTCATCATAGGTTGGGCGATTCCTCCTCTTTGAGATGAAAAGTGCCAGTACGAACTTGTGCTCCCATGTACTGTCGAGTATATATTGGGACACCATAATAGGCTATATCCTTTATCCTTAGGAAGTTTTGTCTGCCGCCCTATTGATCGCAATGCACTGAACATAGCATTTGGGAAGATTGACTATCGTACCGTAAAAAGTATTATGCAATTTTGCGATTGGTTTGGTAATCCCTCTATCTAGATTTCCATAGTAGTCACTTTCGTTCCTTTTTATACTCCTTAAAAGAAAAGGTCCATCTGAGCACTTGTCGCGTCAGGCTCATTAAAAATCGAAGGCGACTAGAGTCATCTTTAGCTTTTTCTTGACTCTTAAAGATTGAAAAAGCAAATTGTGTCAAAGCGTCATAAAATTCATTTAATTCGGAATACATTTTCCCCTTTTGTTATTTTGAGTTGATCAAGTAATCCGTAATTGTGGAAGAAAGTCAATCAAAACCCCGTCGTTCGCGGAGAGTAACAAGTCAACCATCTTTGAATCCATAAACGAAACCATTTTGGGCTAAGCGATCTCGTTTAACTGGGTCGAAGTCTCCTGGTTTATTCGAAACTTCTGTTTCAATATCCTCAGAGACTCCGGTTACTCCAACTATTTCTAGTATCCCCACCTCTATAGAAGAAGTTCCGCAGCTATAAGAGGACACTAGAACTGATCCTAGTGTAGCGGCAAATGCTTCTATTTGTGAACTAGCTCCATCTAGGGCTGATTCGGAAGGTGTTACCCCTCCAGCATCTGTCACTATAGAGTCTATACCTTCTTTGGCACCAAAAATATTTTACAGACCTGACGGTTTACCTCTTCCACCTGGGTTGATTGCTACAGAAGAGATTGTGGAAGATCTTCCATCCAGTACAACATTGCATTTTGGAACTGGGATCCACCTATATCCTTCTACTTTAGAAGTTAGTCTCCCTTCATCGCAAGTTCCTGTAGAATCGCTAGGAAATATTTTGGACAGATTCGATATGTCTGAACAACCATCGACATCTAGGACTGTATCATCTGACACAGCAGCAGCAGAACCTCCTGCCGCCACTCCAAAAATGTTCAATGGTGTACCATCTATCCCAACTAGTTCTCAACCACTAGATGGAGTCCACCCAGGGACTGTTTCGATAGTATGGTTTATTCCTATTTGTTCATCCGGAACCTTATCTGGAATCTCTTATGTTGAGTCATAGCAAATTGATCCTTCGCAATAGTATCAATTTGAGCAGTCCAGTCTCCAAAGGCCATTTTTCCCTTTGAACACTGGATTGCCACCATATGGGGGGTAGTACGCCTTTTCATTGTTTCCTTTGGGAGAACAACCATACGAGAGTTCACAACAGAATTCGAGTCAAGCTAGAATCACATCCAGTGGTTGGATACCAATACTGCCTCAACAACCAAGAATTGTATATTCTATACAACCAAATCAACCTATGTCGAATATTCCCACTGCACCAACTATCGTGACGGTGTCACAAGCACAAGCGTTGCCTGTTGTATGTCAACCTCAAGTTTCTCAGGTTGTAATGCAACAGCCTCTTGTCTCCGCGACTCAATCACAATCGCCAATTAGTGGATCCTTAACTGAAGTGACCCAGACTCAAATGGATACCATAACCCCTCATCTTGGTCAAACATCCAGTATTGGGCAACATCAAATGGTCTCATAGCCATGATTGATGCAATATCAACAACCGCAATTCCAGCAAACTTACCGAGGACCTAAGAAACAAAGCTTTGTAGGTAATGGGCAGTCGTATATTCAAAACTGTCACCAACAATCATATCATAATGGTTACGCCCATCAACCTTATCAAAGTTATCAGCATCAAATACATTATGTTGGTATGCAAAGACCCACAGCTCAGGCGATCCCATCTTATCCTAGGTATGCTTTTCCAAACCTGAATCAACAGTTGCCTTTCGTAGCAACTTTAGAGTTACCAGATCTGAATTAGTTAACAAATGATCCAATTGCTTATGACCCTTGGTGGCCAGCGATTCCTCATAAACATCCGTTAGATATCCCTAAATTAATTGGAAATCCGGGTGAAGATCCATCAAATCATGTGATGACCTTTTATCTGTGGTGTTCGTCCAACACTCTCAATGATGATTCAATTATGCTTTGCCTTTTTCAGCGAACGTTAACTGGTCTAGCAGTGAAATGATACATAGAATTGCCTAGAGCTTCATTCGATAACTCTAGCAACCTCGCCACCACCTTTTTAACTCATTTTCAGTTACCAATAAGGTACGAAACAGGAACAGAGCTTCTTACCAATTTTAAGCAGATGACAGCCACTCACATATCTGATCATATTCATGAGTGGCGACGTCGTCGTCGAATGGTAAAAACATATGTTCCTAATCAGATGCTAGCTGAATGGTTTATTAAGTCACTATTACCCTCTATTACAGAAGATGTGGCCAAGGGAGGAGTTGTCACTGAAGAGCAAGTCATTGCTCGTGCGCAATATCTAGAATTGATCTATTCTCAGTCTAGCATGCTCTATGACAAAATCCCTGATGCTCCTAGACCAGAGTTTTTCATTCCTCCTCCTCCTAAATCAAACAAAGACTCTCATGTGGGTGATGGCATGATAGGTACGACCAGCACGAAAACCGCAAAGGATACATCTAAGAAAGCTTGTACGGTTTCTGGTCAAAATGCAAATGAAGAACTTCTTGCCTCAGAGGTTAATGTTGTGTCAACCAACAAGGGCAAAGAACCAAAGCAACCAGGGGGCAAGAAGAAAGGGAAAAGCAAAAAGAAGAAACAGGATGATTTGTCTCCTGAAAAATCTTCTGTGAACCCTTCTGGGCAAAGGAAACCTCCTTCGGGATGTCACATATGCGATGAGGATCATTGGACGAAAGATTGCCCACATAAAGCTGAGATTAAGAAATTCTTCAAGAACACAAAAACCTCAGCGGTATTGACTGATCCATTTCCAAACCCAGAAACCAATATAGTTGCTACGATAATGATTCCCCATCCCAAGTTCTTATGTTGTCAATTTTGAAACAAAATGATGCTTTGATATCGATAAGGAATAAAGATTACAGGAATCCACAGCTATCAAACAATAAGGCTACTAATCAACCTAGTAGTTCGACAACAACTTCGACCAAAGTTGTGCCACCCATCATTCTTGAGCTAATGATAAAGCCACCAAAGGGAGTAGTACACAAATCGACATTTAATCCTCATGCCCAGAGCAGCACAAAATTATAATATAGTGGAGGATCTAGCCCAATTGCCATCCGCTATGTTGACACTTGAAGTCCTGCAAAATTGCCCCTCCCAAAAGTAGGCTCTGTTATCAGCAATAGGTGGGATTGACCCAGCGGATTCCAATCTTGTGGCCTTTAATCATAAAGGATATGAACCCCCAGTTACCAGCTCAACTTGCTTTCCTCATCCAAGTGAAAGCCTTCAACAAAACTGTTCACCGAACAATTATTGATGAGGGGCAATCTACATGCATCATGTCAATGAGTTGCTGGAAAACATTAGGCTCACCACCCTTGTCATGATCGTCGATGACATTAAAAGCATTCGATGGACGGACATACACCCCATATGGGATTTTAAGTAACTTGCAAGTTTAACTGGGGGGGAAAACAGTAGAAATTGATGTCGAAGTTATCGATGGAAACCTTGATTACAACATCCCACTGGGAAGGCCCTGGATTTATGCTATGGCTGTTGTTGTGTCAACATACTTTAGAAAGATTGCATTTCCTTTTCAAGGAGGAATTACAATCGTTGACCAACAAACCTTCCTCCCCAATAGTTCACAAGTTATAGGAAGCATCCCGATGATCCATGGAAGCTTTCAATCGCTTCAAAATATCGGAGTAGGCCTCCTAAAAAACCCTACATTAATGGGTACTTTTGCTTTACCACCTCTGAGTAATCTAGCGGAAGTAGCCATGATGGAGACCTGCAATATGGTATCTTCTATATCCACAAAGATTCAGAAGATTTCCAAACATGATGTTAGCATGGATCATTACCAGGTATTTCCTCCAAGCCCAATAGAAATATTGTAGCAATCAATTTTCTTGGCCTGGGCGGAAAACCCAAATCAACGCTCATCGAGTGTTTGAATAGATAGGTCTAAGGAATATGGCACCTCTTCAGATCCTTGGTCGCATGTACATTCTACAAACGAAGGGATCATTCAATCAATGATGATAGGAGAGGCACCATGGGAAGATTACCGCCATCATTCCCATCTTCCAAATTACCATGAAGATTGTTCCAATGACCTTGATCATCCTTCAGTTTTTTATTTTCTATCAAATATTGTAAATACGGTGGATTCCGAACGAAATCTATCTAATATCGAAGAAACTATCGCCATAAATATCTCGACCAAGGTGGATGTTGTAGAGAATATTCATGTTGGAAAATTTTGTTCTTCTTTAGAACTGGAAATATATTGCGCTCTCTTTCATGAGTTCAAAGATGTCTTTGCATGGTCATATGAAGAAATTCCAGGCATTGACTCGAGCATAGTTGAACATGAAATTAAGATGTATCCAGATGTCAAACCAGTACGACAATGGCTTCGGCAGGTGCACCCTAAGAAAGCCACTACCATCAAGGCAGAAGTTGAAAAACTTTTACATGCTGGTTTCATTTACCCACTTCCTCTAACTGATTGGATATCGAACATTGTTCCTATGATCAAAAAGCAAGGAACGATTAGAGTGTGCATCGATTACAGGGATGTAAACCAAGCTTTTCCAGAGGACAACTATCTACACCATTCATCGATCAGATAATTGATGAATGCGCTGGATGCGAAATCTTTTCATTTATGGATGGATTTTCTGGTTATAATCAAATAAATATCCACCCACAGGACTAGTCAAAGACTGCATTTATTTGTCCGTGGGGCACATTCGCATACCACAAGTTACCTTTTGGTTTGAAGAACACAAGGGAAACCTTTCAGAGGGCAATGAATTATGCCTTCCATGACATCAAGAACATCGTTCAACCATACCTCGATGATCTTCTGGCTCATTCGCGAAAGCGGACTGATCATCTGCAGCATTTGAGAGCTATATTGCTACGTTTCTGATACTACAAGATACAACTCAATCGGCACAAGTGTGTGTTTTGTGTCGGTTTTGGTTGTTTACTTGGCTTTGTGGTTTCAAAGGATGGGATTTGTCTCGACCCATGTAAGGTTCAAGCAATCATCGATATGCCTCCACCTTCAAATTTGCTTTAGATTCAGAAACTCCAAGGGAAAGCAAACTTTCTAAGGAGGTTCATTCCAAATTACACCAAACTTGCTAAATGTTATATGTGTATTTTGAAAAAAGAAGTTCCCTTCAACTGGGATCAGGTTGTGCAAGCTTCCTTTGATGCTCTAAAGGAATCCCTAATAAAAGCATCATTAATGTACGCTCTTGACTATCAAAAGGACTTTAACCTGTATCTAGCTGCGGCAGATGCGACCATCGCAATGGTTTTAGTTCAAGAAGACAATGGAATCGAACATCTTGTCTATTATTTAAGTCAAAACTTAAATGATACAGAAAGCAAGTACTCCTATGCTGAAAAGCTGGCTCTTACAGCTGTTCAACTAGTACAAAGATTTCGACATTATATCCTCTTTCGCAAAAATACCATTTTTTCAAATTGCAACCCTATGACTTACATCTTGTCACGTTAGTTACTTGGGGAAAAATATTCGAAATGGATAGCTATTTTTCAAGAGTTTGATCTGGAATACGTAAAATCCAAATCAAAGAAATCTCTAGTTTTTGCGGAGTTACTATGCGACTTCCCATCGTCGTCCAATGATTCAACATCCAGAGCATCAATCACTGATGAATCTTTGTTTCTGATATCGTCAAGCGATCTGTGGTATGGAGATATAATCATCTATCTCCAAACCAAAACATATGGGCCTTGTTACAGAGGTAAATCCCCTCTGCGGACAGAGGCGATCCCGCTAGCCCCACAGGGGTCTAGCAACAATCATACACGCTGCATGCAAGTTCCTAATTGCACAATTTAAAATTCGATCAGAAAGACCAACCAGGGATCCAACGCTATTTGCCGTGGGAGAAGTGTCGCTCCTGTCCTTTTGCTTTGGTCGATCACTATCCTTGCGCTTCACGAATGGACACCTGCACAAATGAAGAACAACCCAAAACAAGCGTAAAATCCAATATCATACAATTATATATCAGTCAAGCAAGATATAATTCAAATATTACCAGAAGAACATGTGAATGGAACCATAATAACAGTCGCTTATCATTCAATAGAAAAAAGAGAAGAATTACAACCAATGAAGGCTTGACGCCGCAAATCTCCTCTAACTGGGTCAGCAGTCCAACATGTCTTGCAAAGTCACTTCCTCTCTCAACAATCCGGCAGCATAACCTCTCTTTCAGCTCTCACTATCAATTATAAGCTTCAACACTCTGACACTATCATTAGCACTAGCCTGTTCAATGTGAGGTGACAGGCTTTTATAGATGGAAGAGGTGGAAGCATTCATCGTATCCGGACACCTATCGAAGATTTGGCAATGTCCTAGAATAGCCTTTGGACTGGGTTGTCATGGATAAAAAAGACGACACTCGATCGTATCCATAGGATTTTTCCTCAGGGAACTGCATGAGTAATGGAGGAAAAAACATTTCAGTGCGCGTTGGCCAAAAATCATGACTAATTTTGTGTGGCGTGGGCTTTGTTCTGTGACAGCGCGTCTATGGGCGCGCCCTCTTTGTAGGAACTGAGCCATTGGCGCAGGTCAGACACTGTGGACCCGCGCTAATGAAAAAGGGGTATTTTCCAAGGTTAATCTTCAAAGGGTGTCTTCAGGGATATTGAAGTTCATACTTAGGAGACCTCAATGCAAGTGTTTTTCAAGTTGTGTCACTAGTCACAGGTCTATAAATGTGTCCTCCAATGTGTGACAGCGGGGGGGTAACAAGGACGGTGACCAATGGTGACAAATTACTGCGTAACAGATGCCCCCTAAAGCATGAGCCTCGAGAGAGAGAGAGGTGAAGTGCTTTACAAGATCATATCGAACTGCCGCCAAGAATCTGCATGGAGAGATACAGTATGATATTTCAAATACATGATATATGTGGTATGGGTGCAACCATCCATTGACAGAGTACATAATAATCAAGATCCGTAGTATGGACGCAGCCATCTATTTGGGATCGATGAATCGACTCAGGTATGGTCGCAGCCATCCAGTGAAAGAGTCATGTATCAAAATCACACCTGGATTACAACAGACACAATCCAGGGTCTTGCACTCCACCTCGACCCGAACACAAGTACAAGCCCAAACATACGAAAATGTAAGCTGAAGTCGAACATGCATGAACATCGTTTGATTACCAGTCGATAATGAAAACTGTTAACAGACCCGAGAGGTACCACCAATAATGACAATGGTCCTCAAGGTACTACAGGTACAGTCTACGGTGTGTGAATGCATAAGCCGACGTCGAACACTCGCAGAGTTATCCGATCGGAGGCCAATGATGAAAACCTCGCGTCGAATACGAAGAACCTGCCATTGAGGCATGCATGCTCCAAGGTATCGGAAGGGAGTCTCTAGGTCACTTTCCTGGATAATGAGCTGAAGTCGACAGGAAGTGGTCTTTGTCGAAGGCGGGCCATAATGTTTCCCACATCATCGACGCGAGACGGGAAGATACAATGTTGTGAAATGAGACTTATGAACTATCAAGTGGAGGCGTTTTCTTTCAGAGGTCAACTTCTCTTTGAACATATCGGCGGCACGACAGTGGAGTTGGCATTATTTGATATCAATAGATCAGAGGTCATGGTGACGAGGCAATGAGCAAAAGAGAGGTCAAATAGGATCACCCGAACCCATGGAGGCAAGTGAAAATGAAGTGAGATATTCCCACCCTGACACGAAAGCAGAAGAGTGCCATGTTCAAGAGCGACATACTACCGACACGACTTATGATTATGGTTCCAAAATTTTCTTTTCCCACGCCATTTCTGGCGAGTACCCCAATTATTTTTAACAAGCTTGATGGGGATAGCATATGCTTGCAGTATAAGTTCGACCTTCGGCGAATCCAACCTAGTAAAACTTTAACGAGCCCTAGGGAGGAGAAGCTCAAGTCTCATCATAACGACGAGTCCAATGTCGTCAGGGCTTAACGAGTCCGACATAGGTAAAACTCGGAGTCTTTTTCATGTTTAGAGAGTTTGAAAAAGACACGGAAAAGAAAACTCCAAAGGTCCTTTTTCGTAGAGTTGTGTCTCTCGGGTCCGAAAAAGTGTAAAATGATACCCGAAGGAACCGCCCGATCATTACGACTGAGGAGTACTTTTCATGAGTAGTGATTTTGATCTGAAAAAGTAAAAAAGGGATCAAAATCACATCGTTTCGCAACCATTAACGAGTTTGAAACGACAAAAACCCGGTAATCTTTTAATGTTTAAACAGTCGATAAAAGAACTTAAAACGACTGCCCCTTAGTAACCGTTTAACGAGCCAAGGGGGACAACTCGGCAATCTTTTCCGCTTTTAAAGGTCAGGAAAAGAGCTGAAAGTGGACCATGAGGTTTCTTGTGTCTTGTGTTATTTACAAATTTCTCAAATGTCTATCTAATACACGATTAGCCAATGCATCAGATACTACGTTCAATTGTCGTGGAATGTGTTGATATGTAATAAATTCAAAATTCCTTTCTAACAATTTTACACGTAAATACAACCTTAAAATATGATGGTTTCGGACGGAATAACGCCTATTGAGTTGGTGGACGACAAGCTGAGAATCCAGGTTTACCACTAATGTCCGAATGCCAAGATTAATTGCTTCAGTAAGTAGTTCAATTACGGCGCAATATTCGGCAACATTATTCGTGGTATGACCCAAACAGACACCTTGAAGATCTACTAGTTTACCGTGATGATCGTAGATCACCCATGCCGCAGAGGATAAGTTACGAGTGCTGCGACAGGCACCATCAGCGAAACCAATATAAGGCGTATTAGACATCTGGTCAAGAAGCGAAGGACACAATAAGCAATAGGCGACAATAGAGTTTCTACAAAATTTTAACACATTTAGATAATGGTAAAATACATGTATATACAACAAGAAGCGTACTAGCATCACACATAGTACCTTTTCAAATACAGCCCATTACGAGGCTGTGCAAGAGGATTTCCTTCATAATCTATTAACTCATAGGCTCCTTTGTCCAAGACTTTCTTGACAATATAGGGGCCTAACCACATGGATTCGAGTTTTCCTGGTCCTAACTTTTCATTTGCCTGATCATATAGGAGAACTAAGTCTCCTTCATTAAAGGAACGTGGATGAACATTCTGGTCAAAGTGAGATTTGACCTGCCTCTTTTGTGTTTCGATGGCCAGATTAGCCAGGCGACGAGTTTCACCTAGATGCTCCAAATAAAGGAGGCGTTCTTCTAATGGGGTAGTGTTAGGAAGCAGCTCGACGGCTAATTTTAATGAAG